>CM038362.1:27769654-28009654 GCA_021464625.1 Proterorhinus semilunaris | reverse complement strand
CCGTGTTTCCAAACAGACGATTGGTTCCATTGTGGCATGCAGGATGATTAATAAAACGAAATATGAGATTACTGTTTCTAATCAGCAGGCTAAGGAGAGACTCCTGGACGGATTTAGGATCGTGGAGACGAGGGTTCATGCACGAGACATTGCTAATGATGAGTTGGTGGTCTCATTCATGGGCTTGCCGGCGTACACACCGGATCGGGACATTTTGGAGAAGTTGGAGGCTTGGGGAGTCACCGCTGTGTCACCGGTCAAGAGGAGGATGTGGCCGGGGACGGATGTTGCAGACGGGACACGCTATGTGAAGGTAAGATTCACTAAACAGGTTCAGTCTTTGCCGTACTCTGCCAGATTCATCACTGCGGGGGGGCCAGAGTTCTTCCGTGTGATTCACGATAAACAGGTTAAGGTGTGCAGGGGTTGTATGCAGCCTGGCCATTTATTGCGTGAGTGTCCGGATTTTAAATGCAGACGTTGCGGGGCACAGGGGCATTATGCACGGGAATGCGCAGAGCCCAGAGCGCGGTGGTGTGTGGTCTGTGCCAGCCCGATCCTGCGCTGTGTGTGTGGTGTCCCGGGGGATGGTGGAGGGGGAGTGGGCGAAGCTGCCCCCGAGGTTGAAGGGGAGAACGTGGAAAATATGGAGGGTGAGCGGGGTAGCGATCTGAACGTGGAGCTCGAGACCCCGATTTCACCCGTTTTAGAATGTGTGGCTTTAACGACAGACACGCTGAGGGATCAGGCGCCTGAGGGGCACAGGGAGGTCGCCGTCTCGGGACCTAGCCCTGTGCTTGCGAAGGGGGGGAGTGGTGAAGCCTCTACCTCCAATGCCGTAACAGGGGGGGCCTTACTTGGGATGAGGGGGGGCCTGAGGCCAATTCAGGCTCCTACCTCTTACCGGGAGGGACGGTGTGAGTCACCGCACCCTAAGCCCGCGGACGGCACGGTGGGTACTGAGATAATGATAACCAGTAGAACGAGGTCACTCACACGAAGGAACAGTGCACAACTGGACAGGGGTGTCTCCTCTAGCCTTGATCTGGCAGTGGGTCAATTGAGTTCTGCCACTGACGTGGGACTGGTTGTGCCACAGTGCACACGGGCCCCGGTGCCGCCGCCCCCTGTTATGTCCGCGTGTGTCGTTATTGAAAAAATGCAATTGGACGTACCTGAGGTAAAACGGAAACTATCGGGTGGGAAAGAAGGGAAGAATGCGTACAGGAAATTGAAATAATGGATAGTATAAGGATATTGTTCAATTGCCTCCTTGTACTTATGGCTGTCTCTGTTCTCTCCTTTAATACCGGGGGTTTGAAAAATAAGGCCAAGATCCACTCTCTCCTCCAATCAACCAGCTGGGACATTTTGTGTCTACAGGAGACAAAGTGGGATGCGGGCTGGCTGTCTTTTTTCCAGTCGGTGTGTAAGGACCAGGTGTTTGCGGCGCTGGGCTCTGCGCATTCCTGTGGGGTGGTGACAGTGGTTAAGATGGGCTTTCCGTTTTCTCCGCGACTGGTTCATGCGGATGCGGAGGGACGCTTATTAGTGGTGGATTTCGAGGGCCCTTTTAAGTTTACGTTAATTAATCTGTATGCCCCGAATGTTTCTGAGGAGAGGTGCCTTTTCTTTGAACGTGCTTTTCAGTATGTCTATAGTGAATGCATGATTTTTGGGGACTTTAATACTGCCTTGTCTACTCTGGATATCAGCGAAAATAATGTATATAGGAGTGATGTGGCCAGGACAGTTCTTTTTGATTTGATTACCCGCAATAATCTCACGGAAATTTGGCGTGCGCTTCATGGGGGGAAGAAAGAATACTCACGCAGGCAAATGGTTCTAGGCAAGCTCAAGCAGTCCCGCATAGACCTCTGCCTGGTGACGGCCTCCTTCGTGGCGCGCTGCGAGGGGGCGCGTTACGAGTGGGCGCCTTTTAGTGATCACTCCCGCCTGGTGGTGCGTTTAGCGTTTGGGGGAGGTCGCAGGAATGGAGGACTCTGGATCTTTAACAATAGTTTGCTGAAGGATGAGGGCTTTGTGCATAAGGTGGAACTCTTCTTTCTCACAATTAATGCGGAGATGGAGTGTGTGGATGACCTGGTTGGGTGGTGGGAGGGGGTCAAGGTCCGGTTAAAATGGTTGGCTGTGAATTATGCCAAACGCAAGAGGTGGTTGGAACGTGTTCGGGAAAACGAGTTGCATAGTGCTATGCGCAGAGCATTGGAAGACGCTAATACGGATGTGGGAGCAGCAGATTTGGGGGGAATAATGGTTCTGAAAGCACAGTTGGATGCGCTGTATTTAGAGAGGGGACAGGGGGCAGTGGTTAGAGCTAGAGCACGATATATGGTGGAGGGTGAGCGTTCGACGGGTTTCTTCTTCGGTTTGGAGAAACGTTTGCAGAAAAGGGCCTATCTGGACCGGGTCAAGGATGATGAGGGTCGCGTTGTGACGGACACGGAGGATATTTTGCAGGCGGTTGAATGCTTTTACAGGAACTTGTTTACGAGTGAAGGGGTTTCGGTGGAGGCGTCGGATGCTGCAGTGGGCGCTCTGACGGCTTCTCTGTCTATGGAGGAGGCAGAGCTTTGTGATGCTCCGATGGCGCTGAGTGAAGTGGAAGTGGCGATACGGGGTTTGAATAATAATAAGAGCCCTGGCTCAGACGGTTTGACGGCGGAGTTTTACAAGGCGTTCTTGCCACAGTTGGCGCCGATTTTGCTGCTGGTTTTTTTAGAAATTGAACAGTCTTTTGTGTTGCCCGAATCCATGTGCCTCGGGGTAGTCACTCTCCTCTTTAAAAAGGGGGATAGATCTGACCTGACAAATTATAGGCCGATTTCCCTTTTGAATGGGGATTATAAAATTTTGGCTAAATGTTTGGCCAATAGGCTGAAGCGGGTGGTGGGTAGTGTCGTGGGGCCGGCACAGGCCTATGCGGTTCCTGGCAGGGATATAGTGGACTCACTGCTGACGGTAAAATATGCCTCAAAGGAAATGTTTGCTTCGTCGGGTCTTTTTTTGTCACTAGATTTCAACAAGGCTTTTGACAGAGTGGAACATGGTTTCTTGTGGCGTGTGTTGGGTAGGCTGGGTTTTGGGCAACGGTTTGTGGAATGGTTACAGCTGCTTTATGGGCAGGCGCGTAGTGTGGTGAAGGTAAATGGGATGCTGACGGGCAGTTTTCCTCTGAACAGGTCCGTCCGCCAGGGGTGTCCGCTGTCCGCTCTGTTATATAGTTTGGTGAGTGGGCCTATGGCCGAAATGTTGATGGACAATGTGGGCGTGTGTGGGGTGTCGGTACCAGGGGGTGTTGAAGAGGTGAAGCTGGTCCAGTATGCGGATGATACCTCCCTGTTTCTGAAGGATGAATGCAGTTTGCGTGCGGCTATGCATGAGGTGAGTGTGTTCTGTCTGGCTTCAGGTGCGAAAATTAACTACACAAAGTCGTCCCTAATGTTGTGTGGCACGGCGCCGCCCATTGATAACTCATGGCGCTTTCAGATTGTTTCCGAGCCGGTGAGAGTGCTTGGGGTGTACGTGGGGCCGGACGAGGCCGAATGCCTGGAGTTGCTTTGGTCCAAGCTGGTGGCGTCGTGTAAGGGCATACTGGACAGTTGGCGTGTGCGGTGCCTGACCCTAAAAGGAAAGGCGGTGGTGGTGAATGCTCTGATGATGTCCAGGGTGACACACGCCCTGTGTGTGACGCCCCTGCCGGGGCCGGTCCTGTGTAAATTTAATTCAATGATTAACCATTTTCTGTGGAGGACGGAGAGAGGTTTGGTGAGCCACCGTGCACTTATTGGAGGATGCGGGGAGGGAGGGCTAGGCCTGGTGGACCTGGCGTCCAGGCGGGACGCTCTAAGGGTAAAGTTAATTCGGAACTTGCTGGACGGAACTGTGCGTGCCCCCTGGAAGGCCTTTTTTCGCAAGTGGCTGGGGACGTGCGGAGAGTTTGGTGTTTTCAATTTGTGCCAGATAAAGCCACGCTCGGGACTGGAATGCCTGGGGGCGTTTGAGCAGGAGGTCATGGAGGCCTGGCGGCTCGTTAGGCGGGATTTTCAGGCAAGCCCTTCGTGTCAACGATCAGTTATGCTCTTGCCGGTGAGGTTTAACCCCGACCTGGGAAGTGTAGGTGCAAACAGCTTTCTTGTCAGTGCGGTGTTGGAGGGTGTAGGTGTGGCCCGATTGGGGCATCTGATGGATGACGCAGGGAGGGTTGACTTTGGGGCCCTCTTCAGCAAATTTAAGGAAAAGGGGGGCGTACTTCGAAAGGGTTATGTCACATGGTTGGTGAATAATGTAGTCAGTGCGGCGATGAGTCATTGGGGAGGTCTGCTGCGGATGGGGAAGGGCACGGGTGAGCAGGCAACGCTGGGTTTTTGCCTATTGCGTGTGGGGGCTGCCCCCCTCCCTCTTCATCGGTTGTCCACAAAGCACTTTTACGCCCTCATCCTCAGTAAGATTGTTAAAGTTCCGACCGCAGTGAACACATGGACACGGTTATACCCTGCATTACAAGGCATACCATTCTGGGCTCACATGTACGATCAATACACGGCCCCGGAGCTGAGTCAGTGTGACTTCAAAATTCGACACAGACTGATTTACACATGCATACAACTGCACCAAATACACCCGACAAAGTTCGGCCGAGACTGTCCTGTGTGCAGGTCGGACCCGGAGACATTGGAACACCTACTGCTGGAGTGTGGCCCGGTGCGGCAGTTCTGGGCCCGGGTACTGGATCTACTGGAGCGGCGATGCGGACTGCGGCTTCCAGCGCCGGCAGCTCAGGAGTGGGATCACCGCCTCATCGCAATGCTTGTGTTCGGATACCATCCTGGAGTGTCATCCACTCGACGTGCTGATCCGTTGCCCTGTCGGGGGGTGTCCTTGCCGCCTGACTCTCACCTGGACCCTCCTGTAAATTGGATTTTAGTGCGGTACATCCTCACTATTGCCCGTAGAGCAGTGGTTATCGCACGGAATTCTGCCTTATATGACAATCGCCTCATTCCCCTCTGGACGCTGTTCACCAAGCTGCTGCGGGCTTATCTGCTGACACTCGCTCATAGACCGGACTCATTGTTCAAGGACACTTTCGCGGCCTGGAATACCCTTTTTGTCTGGTCTCCTTCTGCACCTCTGGATTTGCAATTCTAAGAGTTCATCGGTGTGTGGTACATGTGGTTTTTTTTGGGTGGTTTTGTCCGTCGGGTGTGTATGTGCCTGGGGTTTCTTGTGTGTAGATCATTTGGTGTGGGTGTGACTGTTTATGCCTGCTGTAAAGTGATTTAAGGAGTGGTGTCTTTGTTTTGTATGTATATATGTATATATATTGTATTTTTTGATAATAAAAGATAAAAAAAAAAAAAAAGCACGCCCGATCTCGTCTGATCTCGGAAGCTAAGCAGGGTCAGGCCTGGTTAGTACTTGGATGGGAGACCGCCTGGGAATACCAGGTGCTGTAAGCTTTTTCTTTTCTTTTTTTTTTACCTCCAGCCCAGGCAGCCGGGTCTAAGACCTGCAGCCCACTCGGGGCAGCTCCAAGCCGGGTCCAGCACCTAACCAAAAGCTCCAGGCCTTGTCTAAGACCTACAGCCCAGTCAGGGAAGCTCCAAGCCGGGTCCACCACCTCCAGCACCTAACCAACAGCTCCAGCCCGGTCAGTACAGCTCCAGGCCTTGTCTAAGACCTACAGCCCGGTCATGACAGCTCCAAGCCGGGTCTACCACCTCCAGCACCTAACCAACAGCTCCAGCCCGGTTATGACAGCTCCAGGCCGGGTCCACCACCTCCAGCACCTAACCAACAGCTCCAGCCCGGTTATGACAGCTCCAGGCCTTGTCTAAGACCTACAGCCCGGTCATGACAGCTCCAAGCCGGGTCCACCACCTCCAGCACCTAACCAACAGCTCCAGCCCGGTCAGTACAGCTCCAGGCCTTGTCTAAGACCTACAGCCCAGTCAGGGCAGCTCCAAGCTGGGTCTACCACCTCCAGCACCTAACCAACAGCTCCAGCCCGGTCATGACAGCTCCAGGCCTTGTCTAAGACCTACAGCCCAGTCAGGGAAGCTCCAAGCCGGGTCCACCACCTCCAGCACCTAACCAACAGCTCCAGCCCGGTTATGACAGCTCCAGGCCTTGTCTAAGACCTACAGCCCGGTCATGACAGCTCCAAGCCGGGTCCACCACCTCCAGCACCTAACCAACAGCTCCAGCCCGGTCAGTACAGCTCCAGGCCTTGTCTAAGACCTACAGCCCAGTCAGGGCAGCTCCAAGCCGGGTCTACCACCTCCAGCACCTAACCAACAGCTCCAGCCCGGTCATGACAGCTCCAGGCCTTGTCTAAGACCTACAGCCCAGTCAGGGAAGCTCCAAGCCGGGTCCACCACCTCCAGCACCTAACCAACAGCTCCAGCCCGGTTATGACAGCTCCAGGCCTTGTCTAAGACCTACAGCCCGGTCATGACAGCTCCAAGCCGGGTCCACCACCTCCAGCACCTAACCAACAGCTCCAGCCCGGTCAGTACAGCTCCAGGCCTTGTCTAAGACCTACAGCCCAGTCAGGGCAGCTCCAAGCCGGGTCTACCACCTCCAGCACCTAACCAACAGCTCCAGCCCGGTCAGTACAGCTCCAGGCCTTGTCTAAGACCTACAGCCCAGTCAGGGAAGCTCCAAGCCGGGTCCACCACCTCCAGCACCTAACCAACAGCTCCAGCCCGGTTATGACAGCTCCAGGCCTTGTCTAAGACCTACAGCCCGGTCATGACAGCTCCAAGCCGGGTCCACCACCTCCAGCACCTAACCAACAGCTCCAGCCCGGTCAGTACAGCTCCAGGCCTTGTCTAAGACCTACAGCCCAGTCAGGGCAGCTCCAAGCCGGGTCTACCACCTCCAGCACCTAACCAACAGCTCCAGCTCGGTCATGACAGCTCCAGGCCTTGTCTAAGACCTACAGCCCAGTCAGGGAAGCTCCAAGCCGGGTCCACCACCTCCAGCACCTAACCAACAGCTCCAGCCCGGTTATGACAGCTCCAGGCCTTGTCTAAGACCTACAGCCCGGTCATGACAGCTCCAAGCCGGGTCCACCACCTCCAGCACCTAACCAACAGCTCCAGCCCGGTCAGTACAGCTCCAGGCCTTGTCTAAGACCTACAGCCCAGTCAGGGCAGCTCCAAGCCGGGTCTACCACCTCCAGCACCTAACCAACAGCTCCAGCCCGGTCATGACAGCTCCAGGCCTTGTCTAAGACCTACAGCCCAGTCAGGGAAGCTCCAAGCCGGGTCCACCACCTCCAGCACCTAACCAACAGCTCCAGCCCGGTTATGACAGCTCCAGGCCTTGTCTAAGACCTACAGCCCGGTCATGACAGCTCCAAGCCGGGTCCACCACCTCCAGCACCTAACCAACAGCTCCAGCCCGGTCAGTACAGCTCCAGGCCTTGTCTAAGACCTACAGCCCAGTCAGGGCAGCTCCAAGCCGGGTCCACCACCTCCAGCACCTAACCAACAGCTCCAGCCCGGTCAGTACAGCTCCAGGCCTTGTCTAAGACCTACAGCCCAGTCAGGGAAGCTCCAAGCCGGGTCCACCACCTCCAGCACCTAACCAACAGCTCCAGCCCGGTTATGACAGCTCCAGGCCTTGTCTAAGACCTACAGCCCGGTCATGACAGCTCCAAGCCGGGTCCACCACCTCCAGCACCTAACCAACAGCTCCAGCCCGGTCAGTACAGCTCCAGGCCTTGTCTAAGACCTACAGCCCAGTCAGGGCAGCTCCAAGCCGGGTCTACCACCTCCAGCACCTAACCAACAGCTCCAGCCCGGTCAGTACAGCTCCAGGCCTTGTCTAAGACCTACAGCCCAGTCAGGGAAGCTCCAAGCCGGGTCCACCACCTCCAGCACCTAACCAACAGCTCCAGCCCGGTTATGACAGCTCCAGGCCTTGTCTAAGACCTACAGCCCGGTCATGACAGCTCCAAGCCGGGTCCACCACCTCCAGCACCTAACCAACAGCTCCAGCCCGGTCAGTACAGCTCCAGGCCTTGTCTAAGACCTACAGCCCAGTCAGGGCAGCTCCAAGCCGGGTCTACCACCTCCAGCACCTAACCAACAGCTCCAGCCCGGTCATGACAGCTCCAGGCCTTGTCTAAGACCTACAGCCCAGTCAGGGAAGCTCCAAGCCGGGTCCACCACCTCCAGCACCTAACCAACAGCTCCAGCCCGGTTATGACAGCTCCAGGCCTTGTCTAAGACCTACAGCCCGGTCATGACAGCTCCAAGCCGGGTCTACCACCTCCAGCACCTAACCAACAGCTCCAGCCCGGTCATGACAGCTCCAGGCCTTGTCTAAGACCTACAGCCCAGTCAGGGAAGCTCCAAGCCGGGTCCACCACCTCCAGCACCTAACCAACAGCTCCAGCCCGGTTATGACAGCTCCAGGCCTTGTCTAAGACCTACAGCCCGGTCATGACAGCTCCAAGCCGGGTCCACCACCTCCAGCACCTAACCAACAGCTCCAGCCCGGTCAGTACAGCTCCAGGCCTTGTCTAAGACCTACAGCCCAGTCAGGGCAGCTCCAAGCCGGGTCTACCACCTCCAGCACCTAACCAACAGCTCCAGCCCGGTCAGTACAGCTCCAGGCCTTGTCTAAGACCTACAGCCCAGTCAGGGAAGCTCCAAGCCGGGTCCACCACCTCCAGCACCTAACCAACAGCTCCAGCCCGGTTATGACAGCTCCAGGCCTTGTCTAAGACCTACAGCCCGGTCATGACAGCTCCAAGCCGGGTCCACCACCTCCAGCACCTAACCAACAGCTCCAGCCCGGTCAGTACAGCTCCAGGCCTTGTCTAAGACCTACAGCCCAGTCAGGGCAGCTCCAAGCCGGGTCTACCACCTCCAGCACCTAACCAACAGCTCCAGCCCGGTCATGACAGCTCCAGGCCTTGTCTAAGACCTACAGCCCAGTCAGGGAAGCTCCAAGCCGGGTCCACCACCTCCAGCACCTAACCAACAGCTCCAGCCCGGTTATGACAGCTCCAGGCCTTGTCTAAGACCTACAGCCCGGTCATGACAGCTCCAAGCCGGGTCCACCACCTCCAGCACCTAACCAACAGCTCCAGCCCGGTCAGTACAGCTCCAGGCCTTGTCTAAGACCTACAGCCCAGTCAGGGCAGCTCCAAGCCGGGTCTACCACCTCCAGCACCTAACCAACAGCTCCAGGCAGCTGGGTCTGAGACCTACAGCCCAGTCAGGGCAGCTCCAAGCTGGGTCTACCACCTCCAGCACCTAACCAACAGCTCCAGGCAGCTGGGTCTGAGACCTACAGCCCAGTCAGGGATGGGATCCCGACCTGCAATGCAACCATGAGCGAGATAGGCCAGAGGCCAGTGGTTGAAATCAGGAATTAAACCTGAAAATGCATCACCTAACCAACAGCTCCAGCCCAGCCCCCAGTCATGACAGCTCCAGGCCTGGTCTAACACCTCCAGCCTGCTTCCATGACGCCTTCGTCCGGGTCTAACACCTCCAGCCAGGCCCCCCAAAAACTTCAACCCAGTCCCAACACCTACAGGCCCATACACACAACCACAGCACCGGAACAACACCCACCACCGCTCTCATCCACTAACCCTACCCCGCTAAGGGCTCCCCCAACACCGCCTACCTGCACAACCTCGGCCGCATGGCTCCTATGGACCTCCGGGGACACCCGGCGCACCTTTCGGACCCGGGTACCCACTCTTAAGCACCCCTCCTCGGACTACACCCCAAGACCCGGCCCGGAGGAAGTCCGTGACCCTGATACTCTGAGCCACTTTGGACATTTTTTCTAAGTGCTGAGCCACTTAGAAAAAATGTCCAAAGAGTATCAGGGTCACTTGGAAAAATTTCTAAGTGCTGAGCCACTTAGAAACTTTTCCATGTTACCCTGATACTCTTTGGACATTTTTTCTAAGTGGCTCAGCACTTAGAAACTTTTCCAAGTGACCCTGATACTCTGTCATACACATAACACATAGAAACCTGGGTAAAACCAACTCCCACACCTCCCCTGGTACTCTCTACCCAGGGGAGGAGGGAGGGACCCGGAGGCCGGCCGACAAAAGCTTGGATCAAGGGCCTGACTTTCAATAGAGCGCAGCGACGGAGCTGCTCTGCTACGTACGAAACAACTTTAATATACGCTATTGTAGTTTGAATTACCGCTTCAATTACAGGCCCTCAATATTCCTTCCTTGGATGTGGTCGCCAGTTGCCTTCCTTGGATGTAGTTGCCATTTCTCATGTTCCCTCTCCGGAATCGAACCCTGATTCCCTGTTACCCGTGGTCACCATGGTAGGCACAGAAAGTACCATCGAAAGTTGATAGGGCAGAGTTGTCTCCGCCACGAGGGCCAGTGATCGGCTCGAGGTTATCTAGAGTCACCAAAGCGCGCGGGGAGCCCCGAGGGGCGACCCCGCATGGGTTTTGGGTCTGATAAATGCACGCATCCCCGGAGGTCAGCGCTCGTTGGCATGTATTAGCTCTAGAATTGCCACAGTTATCCAAGTAACGGTAGAGCGATCAAAGGAACCATAACTGATTTAATGAGCCATTCGCAGTTTCACTGTACCGGCCGTGTGTACTTAGACTTGCATGGCTTAATCTTTGAGACAAGCATATGTTACTGGCAGGATCAACCAGGTAGCCCAGAGTGGCTGCGGTTCGGGAAGAACCGCGTCGGCCGTGGCCAGGGCTGGCCGTGGGCCGAAAACGGGGCCCCGCGCCCCGTGGTTGGGCACGCGGGGCCGTGGAGGCGAAGCGTACGCTCTCCTGGAGGCGAGCTCCCCGGGCGTGGGAGTCTCTGTGCGGAGGTTTCGAGAAAATGCGTTAAACGGCCGCAAATACCCCCGCTCTGGAACGGAGAGGGCCCGCGGGCCGGCTCTACCGTGGCGGGGGGCGGCCGTCGTAAGGCCCCTGGGTCAGACGGGTCGTCTCGGTCTCGCTTCCGAAAGGACCGGGCGGCGGGGCTCCGTTCAGCCCCGGCCCGAGTGCGCTCATGTCCGCAGTGCTCCGGAGCCGACCGCGCTGGAATAGAATCAGCCAGAGGCCCGGAGGTGGCGGATTTTGCATGCCCACAGGTCGAGCTGGGATCCCGGATCAAAAAGAACCAGGATTCTGACCATTTTCGATTTTGAAAAACGTCATTCCCAAAAACCGCCCGACTGTCCCTTGGCTCTGGGGGTGTATAGCCAATCCGCCCGGAGCAGCGTCAAATGCCCGGAGATCGTCCCGGGCTTCCGCGCTGAAAACACTTAGTGCAAAAACCAGATCCGTGACCCTGATACTCAAAGAGTATCAGGGTCGCGGAATCGACTTTTGAGATTTGCACATCCACGGGTCCGGGCGGTCACCCTCTACCCGCCGGTACCACTCTTTCCGGGATTAAAAGCGTTTTTCTATTTTTTGGCATTTTTTTTCTCCGCGGGTGTTGTACGCCTATAACTCCGCGGGGGTGCGAGCCACCGCGCGGACACGCACATCAGCGTGACCGGGGGACTCTCCCGGACCGGCCCGTGTCCACCTTTTGAAAGAATAACCCAGGACTCGGCGTCTGCTGCCGCGGGAAGGGCGAGAACCTAGCGCTACGGAACTTTGAACCGTTAAAAGGGGCCTTTAACGGTGTCCCACCGGCCCAATTCCAGCACAGGCGTGTTCGGGAGGCTCGGCTCTATAACCCTGGATACTTTTAGTGTGGATTGAAAGTCGTTTTTTGGGGGGGGGGGTTGGTTTGTTCCTGGGCTGTCCGAGGTGCTGAAGCCGAGCGCCTGTCTTAACCTCTTAACCCCCGCCTCCGCCGAGCGCTATTATACACGGTTTTACCCCGAAATAAAGCTCCAGGAAGCTCCAGGAAGCTCCAGGAAGCCCCGCCACTGGACACCGAATACAGGACAGTGTTACAGGCCGGGTTGGACAACTCCAGCCCGGTCCCCAACTCAGTCAGGCCGGGGAGAACTCATCCACGCCGGGGATAAGTCCTCCGGACTGGGGACTCCGGAGCTAATAACTCCGCGGGGAAATGAGCCACCGCGCGGACACGCACATCTACGTGTCCGGGAGACTCTCCCGGACCGGACCGTGTCCACCTTTCGAAAGAATAACCCAGGACTAGGCGTCTGCTGCCTCGGGAAGGGCGAGAACCGTTAAACGGGGCCGTTAACGGGCTCGCATCGGCCCGGTTCCGGTACCAGCGTGTGCGCAAGGGTCGACTCTATAACCCTGGATACTTTTGGTGTGGATTTAAGGGCGTTTTGGGGTGTGCTTTTGCCTCGCTCCGGCTGGCGCTTAGTCCTGGCGACGGTCCTAACCGCTTAACCCCCGCCTCCGCCGAGCGCTATTATACACGGTTTTACCCCGAAATAAAGCTCCAGGAAGCTCCAGGAAGCTCCAGGAAGCCCCGCCACTGGACACCGAATACAGGACAGTGTTACAGGCCGGGTTGGACAACTCCAGCCCGGTCCCCAACTCAGTCAGGCCGGGGAGAACTCATCCACGCCGGGGATAAGTCCTCCGGACTGGGGACTCCGGAGCTAATAACTCCGCGGGGAAATGAGCCACCGCGCGGACACGCACATCTACGTGTCCGGGAGACTCTCCCGGACCGGACCGTGTCCACCTTTCGAAAGAATAACCCAGGACTAGGCGTCTGCTGCCGCGGGAAGGGCGAGAACCGTTAAACGGGGCCGTTAACGGGCTCGCATCGGCCCGGTTCCGGTACCAGCGTGTGCGCAAGGGTCGACTCTATAACCCTGGATACTTTTGGTGTGGATTTAAGGGCGTTTTGGGGTGTGCTTTTGCCTCGCTCCGGCTGGCGCTTAGTCCTGGCGACGGTCCTAACCGCTTAACCCCCGCCTCCGCCGAGCGCTATTATACACGGTTTTACCCCGAAATAAAGCTCCAGGAAGCTCCAGGAAGCTCCAGGAAGCCCCGCCACTGGACACCGAATACAGGACAGTGTTACAGGCCGGGTTGGACAACTCCAGCCCGGTCCCCAACTCAGTCAGGCCGGGGAGAACTCATCCACGCCGGGGATAAGTCCTCCGGACTGGGGACTCCGGAGCTAATAACTCCGCGGGGAAATGAGCCACCGCGCGGACACGCACATCTACGTGTCCGGGAGACTCTCCCGGACCGGACCGTGTCCACCTTTCGAAAGAATAACCCAGGACTAGGCGTCTGCTGCCGCGGGAAGGGCGAGAACCGTTAAACGGGGCCGTTAACGGGCTCGCATCGGCCCGGTTCCGGTACCAGCGTGTGCGCAAGGGTCGACTCTATAACCCTGGATACTTTTGGTGTGGATTTAAGGGCGTTTTGGGGTGTGCTTTTGCCTCGCTCCGGCTGGCGCTTAGTCCTGGCGACGGTCCTAACCGCTTAACCCCCGCCTCCGCCGAGCGCTATTATACACGGTTTTACCCCGAAATAAAGCTCCAGGAAGCTCCAGGAAGCTCCAGGAAGCCCCGCCACTGGACACCGAATACAGGACAGTGTTACAGGCCGGGTTGGACACCTCCAGCCCGGTCCCCAACTCAGTCAGGCCGGGGAGAACTCATCCACGCCGGGGATAAGTCCTCCAGACTGGGGACTCCGGAGCTAATAACTCCGCGGGGAAATGAGCCACCGCGCGGACACGCACATCTACGTGTCCGGGAGACTCTCCCGGACCGGACCGTGTCCACCTTTCGAAAGAATAACCCAGGACTAGGCGTCTGCTGCCGCGGGAAGGGCGAGAACCGTTAAACGGGGCCGTTAACGGGCTCGCATCGGCCCGGTTCCGGTACCAGCGTGTGCGCAAGGGTCGACTCTATAACCCTGGATACTTTTGGTGTGGATTTAAGGGCGTTTTGGGGTGTGCTTTTGCCTCGCTCCGGCTGGCGCTTAGTCCTGGCGACGGTCCTAACCGCTTAACCCCCGCCTCCGCCGAGCGCTATTATACACGGTTTTACCCCGAAATAAAGCTCCAGGAAGCTCCAGGAAGCTCCAGGAAGCCCCGCCACTGGACACCGAATACAGGACAGTGTTACAGGCCGGGTTGGACACCTCCAGCCCGGTCCCCAACTCAGTCAGGCCGGGGAGAACTCATCCACGCCGGGGATAAGTCCTCCGGACTGGGGACTCCGGAGATAATAACTCCGCGGGGAAATGAGCCACCGCGCGGACACGCACATCTACGTGTCCGGGAGACTCTCCCGGACCGGTCCGTGTCCACCTTTCGAAAGAATAACCCAGGACTAGGCGTCTGCTGCCGCGGGAAGGGCGAGAACCGCTTAACCCCCGCGAGCTGTCCGAGGTGCTGATGCCGAGCGCCTGCCTTAACCGCCTAACCCCCGCGGCCCCCGAGCGCATTTATCCACAGTTTAAGCCCGAAATAAAGCTCTATGGAGCTCCACGGAGCTCCACGAAGCTCCAAGAAGCTCCACCACTGGTCTAACACCTCCAGCCCACTTCCCAGACGCCTTCGTCCGGGTCTAACAACTCCAGCCGGGCCCCCAAAACCTTCAACACAGTCCCAACACCTACATGCACCCACACATACGTGGTTTTATGGTTTATGTTGACCTTTTGGAAAAACCAACCCTGGTGTGGTTTAAGAGGACTATGGTTTCCCAAGGTCCTAGAGAGATAAGCTCTGGATAGACTAACTGTAAAAAATCTGAAAAAAAATTTAGGTCTATTTAACATCCTTGTATCAGCTACGGTTGTCTATACACAGCCACCGACCAGAAGGTGGTTCATGAGGACCAAAGATGAATTATGAGGACTTTAAACATAACTGAACCACAATTCCCCTATGAGAGACCAACAGGCCCGTTTGGAACCATGAGGCCGTCCTTCCGTGGACCCACCACCTGCAGGAGGAGCCATAGGGGACTGGTGCTATGTGATTTGGGCAGCTCCAACGGCTGCCTCCACGACCCGGCAACGGACAAGTGGGAGAAAATGGATGGATGGATGAACCACAATTAGAGGCTGGAAAAGTTTTAATGTTCTTCATACATACACTCCATGCTTATCCATCTTTTACCTTTAGTTGTCTTTTATGTGCTAGTCCACGATTTCTCACAAAGTCTCTTATATTCTGCAGTGTTCTCTGACTTAAGGCCATTTCTGCTTGCTTACACTGAGTTACTTCATTTTTTGTGGCCAGTTTTCCTCTCTTGATGTGTTTTTTAAAATGCCGCATTACAGCTGCTTCTTCAGTCTTTGACCATGCTCTTTTTGTCACTCTGCGTTTTGGTCCAGGTTGCTTTGCAGGCCTCTGTGCTGCCTCTGAAAAGGAAAATTAGGAATTAATTTAAACAAAACAATGTGAATAAGTCAGAGCAAGACTACTACAAGAGTAAACAGAAGAACTTGCCTTCAAAATCAGAGGTATCTCCATCAGCTATGTCGATCGGGTCATCATCTATAACCACAGTTGCCGCTTGTTTCTCAGCAGAGTCCCCCGAGTCACTGTGACTCTCCTCTTCGGCCTCATCTGCACTGATGGGAATTTCATCTAAAAACAAAAGGGGGATTCAATTCAATCAGCCCGCTCCTAAAGCCACCAGGCCTGGGAAAACTCACCAAGGCTGGGGCTAAGATCCCCAGCCGGCTCCTAAAGCTACCAGCCCCGCACCAACATCCACCACAATGACCCACCCTCTACTCCACTTACACTACCCGGCTCAGGGCACTCCAACCCCGGCCTACGTGCACACACTCGCCCCCCTGGCTCCTCTGGACCTCCTCTGACCAGCCTGCTCCTAAAGCTACCAGCCCCGCACCAACATCCACCACAATGACCCACCCTCTACTCCACTTACACTACCCGGCTCAGGGCACTCCAACCCCGGCCTACGTGCACACACTCGCCCCCCTGGCTCCTCTGGACCTCCTCTGACCAGCCTGCTCCTAAAGCTACCAGCTCCGCACCAACATCCACCACAATGACCCACCCTCTACTCCACTTACACTATCCGGCTCAGGGCACTCCTACCCCGGCCCTACATGCACACCCAGATAAGAGATACATTTAACAAACCTTCAAGTTCAATCTCCTCCAGCGTCTTTCCTTTTAGCGAGGAAATGGATCCCTTCTCCATTAAAAGCAATACTTTGGATATCTTTGCAAGTTGTGTTGTTGGAACAGGCAGTCTGTAGAATTCCCTGTGTACGCGGATATCATGTCCAAGGAAGTCTGCCACCTGATCCAGCTCATTCTCCTGGAGGTTTAAGACTTGAGATAGCGTGGCCACATGTTTCCTGAGACCCGTCGACCGGAGGTGCTCGGGGTACTTTGTGTCGCACTGTGTGGAGAAACGTCTCAGGCAGTCACTTCCTCTATAATGGGTTGGTGCTTTGGGTCGTGCAAATAAGAATGGGTTTGAGGGAGACACACCACATTCTTTCCTCTTATTTGTGAGTAGTGTAAGACCATTGACAACAGGTCGGGGGAGAAGAACTGCAACTTTTCTCCCTCTTTTACCCATAATTTCCACGCGACTTAGATACCGGCAGAGCTTCTTTTCTGTGTCCGATAAACCAAGGCTTACATCCGCATGAAGTTGTTGATTATCCCTCTCCAGAAAATGTTTCAGAGGCATTTTGGAAACCTCTCCAGCTCGCCGACGGTTGAACACAATGATTTGTGTGAGCAACACCATGGCAAGACGGGCATAAGTTTGAGCATCATCTGTTTCTTGCAGTTTGCTTGTGGCCTCTTCTGCTGCCTTTTCCAAAAACTTGTGAAGTTTCACAACATCTTCAGTGAATGGTAAGGTTAACGGTTTATTAAACTTGGCATCACTCAGTGTGTTAAGGGCATTGTGAGATACATATTCTTTCCACTTGGTACTGAGCAACTTCTTAAATGTTTCAGTATACTTCACCAGCTTCTCATCTTCTGCCATCAAGCCCCGGCAGTGGATGATGTCGCAGATCTTATTCAGTGTGTGGCCGAGTTTAAGAGCAAGGCTCGGGGTTTTGTACGAAAGATTGTCATCATTAAAACCTGCTACCTTTTTGACCGCTTGTACCACTTTCTCAAAGTTTGCAGGCCTAACAGCATCTTCCAGGGTCGGCACAGAGAAATCTGTCCGCAAGCACAGCAGCAGACGTCCCACTTCTCTCAGTTTTTGTCTTATGTATTCATACTTTGTTGTATCTTGTCCATGAATGTTGTAAAGTGACTGGGCAAACTGGAGAATACAGAAGTCATTTCGCACAACTGATCCAACTTCATCCACGTTCATAACACTGAGAAGCTTCCAAACCCCACCCGAGATTTGCGCACATAAGGCGGCATCCTGAGCTGATGCAGAGCCGAGGATCCTTCTCCTTCCAGACGTCTCTTCTTGGTTTGCATCTTCGGGTTTGTGAGGGCACCTGCGAGTATGCCTCCATAATTCTTTGCGGAGAAACATGCCTTGACAATACATGCAGTGAATAAACTTTCCATCCAAAGCTTTTTTTTTGCATCGTCGCTTCACTTTCAATTGCCCTTTCCCACTTTGTAATACTGCTTGATTATGTAAAAAGTTCCCTTTATTCCTAATTTTTTCAATCCGTTTGTTGCGCTCCTTGACATCAGTAAGGGAAAAGACTTGTACAATCTCTGCATTGGTCTTGTGTGTTTTAAGATGTCTCGATATTTTCTTCTGGGGCTTACCGCAGACAAAGCAGTAATTTATGGAACTTGTCCGCTGTGGGTCTCCTCTTTGTGGACCATTCTCTGAATGCAACTCTGAGGTGTATGAAGAACTACCTTGCTGGCTGGTTCCCGGTGCACTAGAAGCAGGAGCAAGACTTGTATCCGACTTTTGTGTCAGCCATATATTTGGATGGGGGAGCTCATCTAAATCTTCATCACCCACATAGTCTGGGTCTGAGTCTGGGTTGTTTTTTTCTTGTGCCATCTCCTGCCTTTGGTCCTTCCCAGTGTCACTCTGAAAGATAAACAGACAATACTTGAACCTACAAAGAACCACCCAGGCTGGGGCTAAGTTCCACAGCCAGCTCCTAAACCCAATACCCCGGTCCCCAACTCATCAGGGCCGGGGAAAACTCACCAAGGCTGGGGCTAAGTTCCACAGCCTGCTCCTAAAGCTACCAGCCCCGCACCAACATCCACCACAATGACCCACCCTCTACTCCACTTACACTACCCGGCTCAGGGCACTCCTACCCCGGCCTACGTGCACACACTCGCCCCCCTGGCTCCTCTGGACCTCCTCTGACCAGCCTGCTCCTAAAGCTACCAGCTCCGCACCAACATCCACCACAATGACCCACCCTCTACTCCACTTACACTACCCGGCTCAGGGCACTCCTACCCCGGCCTACGTGCACACACTCGCCCCCCTGGCTCCTCTGGACCTCCTCTGACCAGCCTGCTCCTAAAGCTACCAGCTCCGCACCGACATCCACCACAATGACCCACCCTCTACTCCACTTACACTACCCGGCTCAGGGCACTCCTACCCCGGCCTACGTGCACACACTCGCCCCCCTGGCTCCTCTGGACCTCCTCTGACCAGCCTGCTCCTAAAGCTACCAGCTCCGCACCGACATCCACCACAATGACCCACCCTCTACTCCACTTACACTACCCGGCTCAGGGCACTCCAACCCCGGCCTACGTGCACACACTCGCCCCCCTGGCTCCTCTGGACCTCCTCTGACCAGCCTGCTCCTAAAGCTACCAGCTCCGCACCGACATCCACCACAATGACCCACCCTCTACTCCACTTACACTACCCGGCTCAGGGCACTCCTACCCCGGCCTACGTGCACACACTCGCCCCCCTGGCTCCTCTGGACCTCCTCTGACCAGCCTGCTCCTAAAGCTACCAGCTCCGCACCGACATCCACCACAATGACCCACCCTCTACTCCACTTACACTACCCGGCTCAGGGCACTCCTACCCCGGCCTACGTGCACACACTCGCCCCCCTGGCTCCTCTGGACCTCCTCTGACCAGCCTGCTCCTAAAGCTACCAGCTCCGCACCGACATCCACCACAATGACCCACCCTCTACTCCACTTACACTACCCGGCTCAGGGCACTCCTACCCCGGCCTACGTGCACACACTCGCCCCCCTGGCTCCTCTGGACCTCCTCTGACCAGCCTGCTCCTAAAGCTACCAGCTCCGCACCAACATCCACCACAATGACCCACCCTCTACTCCACTTACACTACCCGGCTCAGGGCACTCCTACCCCGGCCTACGTGCACACACTCGCCCCCCTGGCTCCTCTGGACCTCCTCTGACCAGCCTGCTCCTAAAGCTACCAGCTCCGCACCGACATCCACCACAATGACCCACCCTCTACTCCACTTACACTACCCGGCTCAGGGCACTCCTACCCCGGCCTACGTGCACACACTCGCCCCCCTGGCTCCTCTGGACCTCCTCTGACCAGCCTGCTCCTAAAGCTACCAGCTCCGCACCAACATCCACCACAATGACCCACCCTCTACTCCACTTACACTACCCGGCTCAGGGCACTCCTACCCCGGCCTACGTGCACACACTCGCCCCCCTGGCTCCTCTGGACCTCCTCTGACCAGCCTGCTCCTAAAGCTACCAGCTCCGCACCAACATCCACCACAATGACCCACCCTCTACTCCACTTACACTACCCGGCTCAGGGCACTCCTACCCCGGCCTACGTGCACACACTCGCCCCCCTGGCTCCTCTGGACCTCCTCTGACCAGCCTGCTCCTAAAGCTACCAGCTCCGCACCGACATCCACCACAATGACCCACCCTCTACTCCACTTACACTACCCGGCTCAGGGCACTCCAACCCCGGCCTACGTGCACACACTCGCCCCCCTGGCTCCTCTGGACCTCCTCTGACCAGCCTGCTCCTAAAGCTACCAGCTCCGCACCGACATCCACCACAATGACCCACCCTCTACTCCACTTACACTACCCGGCTCAGGGCACTCCTACCCCGGCCTACGTGCACACACTCGCCCCCCTGGCTCCTCTGGACCTCCTCTGACCAGCCTGCTCCTAAAGCTACCAGCTCCGCACCGACATCCACCACAATGACCCACCCTCTACTCCACTTACACTACCCGGCTCAGGGCACTCCTACCCTGGCCTACGTGCACACACTCGCCCCCCTGGCTCCTCTGGACCTCCTCTGACCAGCCTGCTCCTAAAGCTACCAGCTCCGCACCGACATCCACCACAATGACCCACCCTCTACTCCACTTACACTACCCGGCTCAGGGCACTCCTACCCCGGCCTACGTGCACACACTCGCCCCCCTGGCTCCTCTGGACCTCCTCTGACCAGCCTGCTCCTAAAGCTACCAGCTCCGCACCGACATCCACCACAATGACCCACCCTCTACTCCACTTACACTACCCGGCTCAGGGCACTCCTACCCCGGCCCTACATGCACACACTCGCCCCCCTGACTCCTCTGGACCTCCGGGGACACACAGCCCACATCTCGGACCCACTCTTAAGCACCCCTCCTCGGACTACACCCCCCAACTCATCCAGGCCGGGGAAAACTCACCAAGGCTGGGGCTAAGTTCCACAGCCAGCTCCAAAACCCAATAGCCCGGTCCCCATATCATCCAGCCCGGGGATAAATCCTCCAGGCCGGGGCTAAGTTCCATTCAGAAAATACTTGATAACGTATATTTAACAAGGACTAGATACTTACCAATATATTTTCTTGTCTTCTTTGGAGTGAACTTTCTCTTGGTCCTTCTTCTTCGCATTACCATTAGATGTCTTCCGAAATCACTCAACATGCCCGGACACATATCCCGCACGTGTCCCCATAAAGAACCAATCACAATGGAGCCTTCAATACCGCCAGAGTAGGGTAGGGGGAGCACATCATACACTCCATACACAAGAAGTCAGGTTGGGGTATTATATGGACGTCAAATAAACTTTCAATTTATGGTCTTTAAAAGCTAAGAATTTAAAAAAACTTGATATGTGCATGATATATTATCATTGAGCATTAAAAGGACTTCAGAAAAACAATGAAATTATGCTCTTTATATGCTAAAAATTAAAATACAAAATCTTGGTTTATGAGGACCGTAGCATAGTCCTGCTAATCCCCTTAGGTTCTCGTAGTGCTGGTGAGTAGTCAGGTCAATTGGCTCCATAAACCATATATACAGACACACCCACACACGCACACACACACACACACACACACACACACACACACACTGCAGCTCACTCCATGCTCTCATTGGCCAGAGCTTAAAGAGAGCGAGGCTGACATTGGCTCCTCGGGCGCATGTCCCGCCTCCTCTGCCTGCTCATTGGCTCTGCTCACGTGTGTCTGCCTCTATGGCTCAGCGTGGCTCTGTTTGTTTTTACCGCGGGGACACAGAGGAAACAGTCTTATCAACACTAGGACAAATATGCAGATCAGTAATCAGAATAGCTCGCTATATAGAGAAGGGAGGGGTTTGGAGGAGTTTACAGGAGCTAGCTCTCCCCACGAGGAACATTAGCATCTCAATAAGGCTAATAACAAAACGTTTTTCACCTCATTCATACAGATGCATATTTTGTCAGGTCAGGTCCTAGAAAGACAAAGACAGAAGGCTGACAGTGGACACTTCACTCCAGCTCAGTGTAGATCTGCCTCTGAAGGTAAGGCTTTGCTGACCTGTCATTATCTTCACAGAGGAAGGTCTTTTTTACTGATTCGGTATCTTCCTAAATAGACCTACCAAGTACAGAACATATGAGACAGTTTGGGAAAGGGCCTCTAACACTTTTTTGACTTGTATTATTCTGAGGGATAGTGGGATAGGTCTATTATTCAAACCGACTGCCCCAGGTCTGATATTAAACCCGAGCTGAAACTGGGACCGGGGCTCATGTAACTAAAGGCTTTTAATGATGATATTTCATGTAGTTTTTTAATTAATCAGTGCCAAGATCATTTTTGTTAGACATAAACTATTCAGATCAGTTCAGTGTGAAGAGTTAAGTTATTAATACTTTACTGTTGTACTTGTAATTGAGTAAAATTTCAGCCATGTAATTGTACTTTTACTTGAGTATTCATTTTCTGTCCTCTTTCCACCACGGGACATTCACCACTAAGTAACTGACTACTTAAAGCAAAAC
The DNA here is from genome assembly GCA_021464625.1 of Proterorhinus semilunaris. Lineage (NCBI taxonomy): Eukaryota > Metazoa > Chordata > Actinopteri > Gobiiformes > Gobiidae > Proterorhinus > Proterorhinus semilunaris. The sequence goes on along the minus strand of CM038362.1, from coordinate 27,987,491 downwards.
TAAAACAGCTTCATCACACGGTTATGTCCAATTTCGCTGTAGAAGGGCAGTTTCTGTCTTGGCTTAGATGTGAAGGGGGCGCCACTGAGTATAAGCAAAAGGGCTGATAGGGCTGCCGAAATGTCCAGGTTTTTTGTCAGACATAGGTGGCAACCCTAGCGCACGCAGTCAAGGCAGAGTGCGGTCATGTGACAGTTGCCATGACAAACACCATTTCACAAAGGAAAGGCTTTATTAAATAACATTTTGCAACAGAATGAGTTTGAGACCATTTTAGTGCTATTTTGAACAGAAAAACAAGTATTTTTACTTATAATAGTTTTACTTGTCCATTTGATAAATATTCATCCAGATCCTTGAGGTCGGGGGGACATGGAGGACAAAAACGAGGTCCAAGAGGCGCACGAGACAACAATGTTGGGACCCACTGTTGCAGGAGTCAATCGCGGATGACTCAGGGTTTCAGCGGCGGAGAAGGTGAGTGATGGGCGGAATCGTGCCGTGTTTTTGAGATGGACGAAAGCAATCCGGTTTATTTTCTTGACGTGTGGTTGGAATGAAAGAGTGGGGTCGAGGAGGAGGCCAAGGTTGCAGATGAGTGGCGACGGCGGGACGGCGCTGTTGAAATATCGGCAGAAGGCTGAGAGGATGTGCTGATGTTTTTTCGGGCCGATGATGATTATGCCTGCTTTTGTCACCGTTTCATTTGAGAACATTGTGTTTCGTCCAGGTGTTAATGTGGCCTAAGCCGTGGGTGCAAGTGTAGGGGAGATGTCGACCTGCGTGTCGTCAGCGTGACCGTAATGAGCAGAGGTCTGATCTAAACTGAGGGAAATCAACCACATCCTAAACCATTATTTGACAAATCGCTCATTCAAGTAAAGCCTTCCTTCTCCTCACACTTGGATTAGCTTTGGACGTGTTTTTACCCAATGCAACAGGAACGTTTGACGCACAGCCAAACACGTAGTCGAGACGCGGAGGTAGCGGAGTGTACTTGGAAGCACGCGCTACGCTACGCCACGCTTAGCATCACATCATCTACGGGCTAACTCGTACCGCCGACTCGGAGGCCCGCGAGGCGCCGGAGCAGGAGAAACATGGACGCCGTGACTGGTCGAGGCTGATGTGCCGATCAAGTGTGAAAACAACAGACTGAGACTTAACAATGTCCCAGCGAGTTCAGCGAGTCCCGCGTCCCGACGGGTCCTGAATGCAACATTAGGCTCAAAACAGCGAGAAATCCATTGCTGAACAACAACCCTAGCGGATCCATTCACACTCCAGCGGTTCCTGTTTGTCCACGTGTATCCGGGCTGTCGTCTGAATGTGGGGATCACGCAGAGAGTCAACGCTCCGACCGAGAGTGCCAGCTTCATGCCCCATTCACAGCAAAGCAAGTGGATTTGTCCCGTACAGGTCATACAAAATAATTCCACGTGCTTCAAGAATACTTTAAAAGCTGCACACACACACAAAAAATACATAAACTATAATAAAACTTCTAGTTAAAACTGTTTTTTCTGTTTAATCAGTTCATTTGTTGCTTTATCAAACAATTAACGAGCTGTCACCCACTTTGTGTTTCTTGTTTTTTACATCTGTTTACCGGGGACGATACAAACAGCATAGTTGCGAGTTTGCAGCTGATGTGATGCATGAAGAGCTTAAAGCTAGCTAGCTGGTTGGGCTTTTGGACACAATTTACAACAGTCCAATTATGTAATGCAATATGTTGATGTAACTTTTTCAATCACACACATACAGTAGAACAAAGTCTGCAGAACATTGCTTTGATCGTCTCTCTCTGGATAAACAGTGGGGTCACAGTGAACCCACCCACAGTGCTTAGACCATACACAGGAGAGTCTCTTTTTGGAGCAAAGGAAGGACTTATTTGCCTTATTTGATCAGGGGGTTAGGATTAGAGTCAGGGTTATGATTAGGGTTAGGAATGGCAGATGTCGTGTAAGTTGTGTTTCACTCACACTGATCGTACACATAGTTTTAGAAACTAGAAGGTCTTGGCTTTCAAATGAGGATCACACTGGCATATAGGCTGTAAGCTCTCCAGTCAATACGCTTTGAGATGTGGATATGCATAATCGCTAACCCTAAGCTGGCAGGTAACAGGTTAATGAATATGCTGTGCATGACAGGACCTTTGTTTTATTACTCTGACGAGGCAAATAAGATTAACTTAAAAAGCTATCTGTGAAGAACGTCTGCTCTGTCTCAGTTCTCATCTCTACTGATGGTTATACATGTCAATGCCATTGATAACTAAAAAACAGGCCATATAATATGTGCATGCTTCATTAGCGTGAGAGTTTCGATTGCTTCCATCTGGGCGTAGGTTTTTAATGCCAATAAGCCGTACGAATGGTTTTAGTAAAAGCTTCGTTCCCGCTGCCCTTTCCTCGATGAACAAGCAGGGATCTAATCGCCCCTGACACGGCTTCTTATCTCTGTTACTGTCCAGTGGCTTACATTTCTGTTGTATCTTTAGGCACATCCTGTTAGTATCTGGAGCACTTACAAGTTTTATATTTAAACATGTATGTGGTCTTTTATCTTTGTATAATGTGTTTTAATGTTGACTAGTCCTCAGATTTGCAAGACACATTTACCTACGGGTACAAATAAAGTAACCTTACCTATAGTTTTATATTTAAATAGGGCTAATACATTGGCATCTTTTAACAGAAGTGTAAGCTCTGACATGCAAACTTCATCATACAAAGCATTTAGAAGTAAAAGCTAAATGAACAGGTTTTGAAGCTGAAAGGAGGAGCAGGAGACACTTGTTTTTCTAAAATGCTAATTGTTTGACTAATTCCTCCTGTTGACCATCACGCGCAGAGGAGGAGCTGCTTTGAACACACACATGTTTTTAAGTTGAGACACTATTACGCTATGTGAAGGTTTTTGGGCCAAATTGGTCTCTTTACATACAAACTTTCACCTGGAAGCAAAAATACCTAATGTTCACAATAACATGTTTAATTATTCACTGACTCAATGTTTTGCGATATATTTATTATTTATGTATTTATTAAATAGTAATTTCCAGGGCCATTTTCTCAAAATGCATTTTCTCTCTCATTAGTGCAACAATATCTCCACGTACGTAGCACCTACAGACATTCAATTTTCCAAAACAAGGCCAAATTAAGTTTTTTACAGATTATTTCCACAACAAAACAGCTTATTTTAAAAAATATCAAGGAAAAAGTCTTAATAAAACCATACATTTAAACCTGGCTTGATCTAATTCTATATCTATTTTATACGTGTTGGGCATTTCTAGGCTTGCAGGTTTATTAAAGCAGCATCGGTGAGAGGAATCCTTAATGAAGGAGACATAGGATTCTGATGGATTGCTTAAAGAGAACCCGTTCTAATTGTAGTGAAGTTAAGTGCATTCCTCCTCACTGTACACGGGACAGAGAAATGACCCTCACATCAGGGAAGTGCTGACAGAGCTTTGAACCTTGTCGTGGTGGTAAGTTCGGAGAACAGCTGATGGTTGCTGTGCGGCTTTTTGAATGTGGACTGAACGTACTTTGAAGTGAATGCAGCTGGAACTAGAGCGGGCTGAGCCCACTAAAAGTGCCCTGACATGAAGCCAACGCCTTAAGTGCCACCACGCGCCTTCCGAGTTTTGTGACCTGAGATCCCCTCCCTCCGCTCGGGCCGCGAGTGTCACGTGTAAAGTCATGTGTGAGAGCGACCAAACTTTGAAATCTCTTCTGTTCTGTTGAATCCCACGAGTCCCGCGTCCTGACAGGGCTTTGAACGCAACATTAGACTCGAAGCGGCGGAGAAATCAATCAGAGAACAACAAGCGTCCCGGCTGCGTTCACACTCCAGCGGCTCGTGTTTATTCAGATGCCAGAGCGCGGCTCCGCCTGATCCCTGCACTGGGGGCTCATTACGCTACAGTTACATGTTTACTGTTTCTAAACACTCCTAATGAGGAAATCAAAGTGTGTGTGTGTGTGTTGGAGAGGGGGAGGCATCCTGGTCGGACCTACCGCTCGCCTGGAGCGCCTGTCCACAGTTTACTGGGCTGAGGCGGGGAGCGGAGGTGCTCGGATGGGCCTCTGGGACTCGGCTGTGCTGTGTGACGTCTCCTCAAACGGAAGAATTACACGAGGCTGTTTGTTTTCATGGTTCAGCACTCTGACTTGCAGTTTGTTTGACACATCTGCCTGGAAAACACCCTCCATTTGCCTGCAGAACGCCGGGGGAGCAGGAGGAGACAAACGCAAAAGCAAACCGACAATAGTATTACAATGAGTGCGCATTCACCAAAGCCCTCATCACATTTGCCGGATCACCCTTTGCTCAGTTTGGTTTGTTTAAGAGAGTGTGAGCAAATTCTGGACAACAAAAGGAAAAAAAAAAGTTCATTGTTGAGACCAAGCCTGTAAAGTGTGGAGTCTGTAGGAGCGACTGAAGTGGAGATGTCGCTGCAAGAGTGAAATGAAAACCTCATTTGAAGGTTCTTAAGTTTTGTAACGTCTGCATATTTCTCCCGTCTTCAGCTGCTGCTGTGTCCCACAAAGGAAATGACCATATTTGGATCACAGTCTCATCTCGGTCACAGCCTTTCGCAAGATACAGAAGAGTCAGTGTGTCAATGTTTTTGTACTAATTTGCTCCTGGGATGATGAGAATCCGCTCCTTTCTCCCTCTCGCTCTAAAAAAGCTGCTCTTGAAGCTTTGGGTTTAAGATTTTGTCATTAGAAATATCCATCCATCCATCCATCTTCTTCCACTTGTCCGTTGCCGGGTCGTGGGGGCAGCTGTTGGAGCTGCACCAGCCCCTATGGCTCCTCCTGCAGGTGGTGGGTCCACAGAAGGACGGCCTCATGGTTCTAACCGGGCCTGTTGGTCTCTCATAAGGGGCTTCTGAACCGCTCTTTGTCTGACCCGTCACCTAGGACCTGTTTGCCATGGGAGACCCTACCAGGGGCACGAAGCCCCCGACAACAGAGCTCCAGGATCATTCGAGTGCTCAAACCCCTCCACCACGTTAAGGTGGCGGTTCCAGGAGGGGCATTAGAAATAGGGATTTTTATAAAGATATAAACAAAAAATTGCCTATTTTCCATTGAAACCAGCATGGCAAAAAAAAACGCGCACAGTTTTTTTTTCAACCACGGCAATTCTGCGGATCTGGCAACCCTGTTACTTGTGAACGTGGGGGAAAAGGCTGTTGTGGTGCAATGTTGTAATCTCTGGCTTGCTAGCAACAAAATGTCATAAAATAAGCATCTGTTCTAAGCTCTGAAAATCTCAACATTGACCACTGGGTGAAGACAATCTATATTTTACCTGTTGTGTCTCACCTTAAGGCAGCCAAATATGAGATTCAAATTGGTTAGGTCCTCATCCAAATCCAAAAAATGTGTTGCGCTGCTCAACAGGAGCACGTTTTGTATTGTGGGCAAAAGTATAATCCACAATGTTACTCGGTGTGGCTTTAAAGGTGCATTATACAACTGGAACTGCGGCTGTATGAGTGGCTCAGCATGGCACCTTCACTTTCCACTGTGGTCTGTAGGACGCTCCAGGATCAGGTTTTTACTGCTGATGCAGCCTCTCACCAGAAGACCAAGAAAACGATTGATCCTGCAGCGTTGGAGAGACCTCCATGATCAAATGTAAAGGTGCCATGCTGACCACTCATACAGCCACTAGGTCAAATGCTAGACTAGACAGAGTTTAAAAATGTTAAAATTATGTATTTTCCTCCCAGAGCCCAGAGCTGTTCACCACAACTGCCTCTAAAATCCTGCACTGTGAAAAAATTGTTCATTCAGGTCCGAAGTGCCGTCATACACCAGTTTATTATAGAGACTGCAGTAACGCACAAGACCTGAGGTGGCAGCAGGGAGTTAAATTTGTTTTATAATTCAGACAGACGACGGTTCACATTTTTAAACAGAGCAGATAAACCCACTGTTATGAGATGTTCTTGTGTAAGATTTTCACTGGTTGCTTTATAATGTCATTACAGCATCAGCTTTTAGTCTGTCCCTTTTATAGTAAGTAAGTAAGCGTGGTGTCCTGCACTGGTCAGCTCCACCTCCTCCTCCCTCTGCTTCACAACAGTCTTTCACCATCTCTCGTTTGTCCTTTTTTATTTCCTGTAGCTCCTCTTGTGACGCCTCCACTGTGCTGCAGGGGGGGCTCTTGGTGCCTCTTCAGTGTCTCAGAAGAAGAAATGTGTAGGTCTCAAATGGGTTTAGCTGATAAGCTAGCATTTTGTTTACCTTTAAAAAGCTGCTTTCTTCAGGACCATTTTAGACTCTCAAAGTAAACAAATCCACCAAACCTCCACAAAAACACGACAAAGACGTACAAAAGTATCCAGAAAAACAACGCGGAACACACAAACCACAAATGCAGCTAGCAGAAAAAGGCAAAAAACTCAGCTGCACAAGGAGAGAGCGAGGTCACTGAATTAAAATCATACTGTCTACGATATAGTTTTGTAGCTTATGAGAGCAAATAAATAATAACCGTGAACCATGAATAATAATTCATGGTTCATTTAGCAGCTAATTTACTAGCTGCTAATGCTAACGATAATGTGCGTTTAAAACTCAGAGAATCATTAATTATCCCTAACGCTGAGCGCGTTTGAATCGGCTGAATATTTACCGATTATAGAAGTCAAAAAGTGCATAATACACGGCCAGCAGGGGGAGCTGTTTCCCCAATATATTAGCCCTGACAGAGCGGAGCCATCCATAAACTCGCTCATATCGTTGTTTTTGTTAATTTACCGCCAACTGGAAAAAATCTCTCGTTATTGAGGGGACTTCCGTGACTGACGCTGCTCGCGAACAACACGTGGCCACAAATAAGTAAATGTGACGCACAGGCTCGTTTGAGTTTCTACTGCCGTCAGCGATGGCGAGGGTCCCACACTGGTCCCCCTCTGTATTTTTAAATACAGAGGGGGATCATTCTGGTCTCACCAGGCTACACATTCTCCACCTGTACAGCCACACAAACCTTCTTCCTTGTCTTATTTTTCACTTTGGAGCCTTTATAGAAATGTAGTCGAGTAGAAAGTATTATTTTTACGGCCGGGACTTTTTTCGATTAATTGCGATTAATTAATTACATGAGGTTTAGTGCGATTAAAAATATTAATCGAAATTAATCACACTTTGCTTTCCACACTTCAGTTTCCTTTTTTCCTGCAGACGCACAATTAATGGCAATATTGCACCGGTCTGTTGGACTTGGTTGAACAAAAATAAACAATATTTTGTTGCTTAAGCTTATGTATTCAGTCATTATTCAATGGTATACTAAAAATCCTAATGAAAAAACTTACTTCTCACTGTTCTCAGGTCAAATATTTATATGCGATTAATTTCGATTAATTAATTACAAAGCCTCTAATTAATTAGATTAATTTTTTTAATCGAGTCCCGGCCCTAATTATTTTATCTTGCAAATGTTGTGGAGAACTAGAAATGCATTTTCTACCCAAAAAATACTACTTAAGTAATGTACAGTTATTCCTGACCAGCTCTGATGGACATACCATTTAGCGGAGAACACTTCTCCTCAGATCAGGTTGGTGATGGAGAAGCACCAATCGTCACTTTAAGTCGTTTAAAAAAATATATTTATGAAATTCACATTATTATTGAGGCTCAAAAGTCTGAAGTCAGAAAGCTTTGATGCACCTTCACCGTTATCAGTCAATCGCTTACAAATGCAAATGGTTATTATAAGGACACTTCGTGTGCTATGCTCTTCTTTTTTTGTCCCTATGTCTATAATTATGAGAACTAAGTGAAAAAGTGTGGCTGCGGCGGTTAAACAGGAGGCGAGCTGACACATTTTATTAACGAGGATATTTTAATCGCGTGTTCGCCCGGGATGTAATGGGGAAATGAATGCAGAAAGTTTGACTTGCTAATCTTCAGCACACTTTAATTAGCTTTAATGTTATTGAGGCCTAATTCAATTTGTGTTTAATTAAGACACAGATCGGGTGTAATTACAGGCGACAGAGAAACGGCGGAGGTGTGGCTTTAACTGTCGAGACGCCCACATCCCCGTGTTCTCCATTCCAGTACAGGCAGCGGCGCCGATCAGTCAGTGCAAGAGTCGCTTCAGAATGACGGTAATATTTACAGATGAAAATAAAGCATTCATTCAGAAAAACATTGACTTTTATTTTTAACATTTTTAACAAATAAAAAACTGAAAAATTGGGCGTGCAAAATTATTCAGCCCCTTTACTTTCAGTGCAGCAAACTCTCTCCAGAAGTTCAGTGAGGATCTCTGAATGATCCAATGTTGACCTAAATGACTAATGATGATAAATAGAATCCACCTGTGTGTGAACAAGTCTCCGTATAAATGCACCTGCTCTGTGATCGTCTCAGAGGTCAGTTTAAAGCGCAGAGAGCATCATGAAGAACAAGGAACACACCAGGCAGGTCCGAGATACTGTTGTGGAGAAGTTTAAAGCCGGATTTGGATACAAAAAGATTTCCCAAGCTTTAAACATCCCAAGGAGCACTGTGCAAGCGATAATATTGAAATGGAAGGAGTATCAGACCACTGCAAATCTACAAAGACCCGACCGTCCCTCTAAACTTTCAGCTCATACAAGGAGAAAACTGATCAGAGATGCTGCCAAGAGGCCCATGATCACTCTGGATGAACTGCAGAAATGTACAGCTGAGGTGGGAGACTCTGTCCATAGGACAACAATCAGTCGTATACTGCACAACTCTGGCCTTTATGGAAGAGTGGCAAGAAGAAAGCCGTTTCTTAAAGATATCCATAAAAAGTGTTGTTTAAAGTTTGCCACAAGCCACCTGGGAGACACACCAAACATGTGGAAGAAGGTGCTCTGGTCAGAAACCAAAATCTTGAACTTTTTGGCAACGATGCAAAACGTTATGTTTGGCGTAAAAGCAACACAGCTCATCAGAGAGAGATGGAGATTTGTCTTCCAACAAGACAATGATCCAAAACATAAAGCAAAATCTACAATAGAGTGGTTCAGAAATAAACATCTCCAGGTGTGCACCTTCTGAACAAACTCAAAGGTATAATCCAGATGAAGGGCATATATAAGCACAAAGGTCCGGTAAAATGCTTCCCGGAGACTGGCCACGGTACCTTCGGGTACAATGCTGTGTGTCACTCCATCAAGATGTTTACCGTGTATGTGTATTATTTATACACCCATTACCGTCGACAAGACTGTCAACTTCTGTTATTGTAGAATTCAAAATTATACCGTTCATTCATTTCTAGACACCTTTAATATTGTTTTAATCATAATGCGCTCACATTATCTCAAAATAGTCTGTAGTTTCAATTATTCAACATTTTATGAATCTTCCACATAAAGCTTTTTTTTACTCACATTTTCCAATCCTTTTTTCAAACGTTGTCATTCCAGCCCTGCTCAGGTTCATATACGAAATACCCATGGAAATGCAGAGAACAAAACAAAACAAAAACACACATGCACTCATTGATGATTATGATTATGATTTACAGGTTACACTGTAGCATAGAGGGCAGGCCCAATGCCCATGATGCACTTTGACTACAATGATCTTACTCCACAGTGAAGGGCAAGATCGCCGCAGGTAAAGCAGATATTCAGTTGGAATACTGGACTAAAGGTCAAGGTCAAGGTTTATTTGTATAGCACATTAAAAACAGAATACTGCCCCAAAGTGCTTTCCATACTCAGAGCAACATACAAACAACATACTGTAAGTAATAAACAGATAAACAGAAGATTAAAAAATAAAACTGCAGTATAAAAATGTCTAGCTCAGCTTGAATTAAAATGCCAGTGCAAAAAGATGCGTTTTCAACAGCGACTTAAAGTTGACGATAGAGGAGGCCGCCCTAAAGGACGCCACATTTCATCAAACTTATCAGATGTACCATGTAGGTCATATCTGATTTGTCCATATTTATGAAATAAACAATTTCCTTTATCCATTGGCTAAAAGAGGGGACTTTTTGCTTTCCATTTGCTAAGAATACACAAGAGTGGCAAAGGCCATTGGCCTTTTGTGTGATAGATAGTCCTTCCTCTAGTTTCACTACAGCAAAAAATAAGGTTACGCTCTTTACCACAGACAGACAATATACTTTTAAAAATGAAAGCTCAGAGGTTTTGCAGACAGGTGCAAGACCAGAACATGTCCCAATACAGACATGTTACACCTCAGACAGACAGGACAAACTGAGGCATGCATTATTAGACACATGGAGTCATTTATACACAAAAAGAGGACGACTTCAACATCTCCACTTTAGCAGCTCCTACAGACAACAACATTTGGAAGATTTTTCCACAGGCATTTTTTCATATCTAATTCCTGCCTGATTTATTGAAAAAAAAATCTTTGCATAAAAGTAATTTTATTTATATGAAAACAGAAAAGCAAAGGTTTTAAATTGATATCACTACATTTAATTTTCCCGTTTTTTCCTGAAAATAATCTCTTTATACTTAACTATACTCGGCTAAATGTGTGCAGAATGTGTTCACCGTGTTCAGAACAAAAAGAAAATATATTTAACGTGTGACTTATCAATTGTAAAATAGAAATGTGGAAAAGTAGATAAATGTTTTTCTTGAAATTCTTGGAAAAGTGTGTAATTGGAAATATCTCAGTGATTAAAGGATGTTTGTGATCTTTGCAGACACAGGAGGGTGTGCAGCGTTACTGTGGCAACAGATACAGCATCTCTTTAGGGCTTATAAATGATAAATACATATAGAGGATATTTGCAAAAACAAAAATGACAATTGCCGGCTGCAGTGGGTAGACCTTGTCTGCTTTAGCAAATCAACTCGTTCAAAGCCTAATAGCATGCTATAGTATTATAAATGTTTCTGTCACTGAGCATGATGAATGCAATGAAACAGACTCTGCAAAGGCTCCTCAGCTGAGGAGGACTGTAGTCATGTTCTCACAAGTGTTTATCAGAGCGCAGATATTTTCCTTCGTCTCTCTCGGTTTGGTTTACATAACTGTCAGAAACAAAGTCATAAAACAATCCAGAAAAAAATTACAGCAGATTCCACTTTGGTAAAGCAGAGCCTCAGTTCTAAGATCACAGACACGTCCCACCACAGTGAGCGTGTGTGTGTGTGTGTTTGTGTGTGTGTGTGTGTGTGTGTGTGTGTGTGTGTGTGTGTGTGTGTGTGTGCGTGTGTGTGCGTGTGTGTTTGTGTGTGTGTGTTTATTTGTTAAATGTATTTGGTTACGTATTCCGTTACTGTGTCCAATTGTATTCTAGATACTAAATACTTTCACGTTGATTTGCATAATATTCATGCATAAAAGCAGCATATGATTAAGAAGATGTTTAGGCTACACTCTTTGGAACTTCAATACCACTGATTTAGAATGAAAAAGGCACTTTGCAAATATGCCCACAGTCCAGAAGGACAGAGCTAAAATGTATTTGCATAAACATTGCCGAAATTATGATGATTTGAAATTATATTTCTCTCATCCTTGATTGTGTAGCGGGGGGTGGGCTAAGAGGGGTGGGCCTTGTGTATGAAACAATGCGCTGCAGTCGATACTTGTCCCGTTCTGTAGCACTGGGGAACCACACGGTGATGGAGGAGGTGAGGATGGACTCGATGATGGCCGTGTAGAACTGCACCAGCATCTTGGTTGGCAGCTTAAGTTTCTTCAGCTGCCACAGGAAGAACATCCTCTGCTGGGCCTTCTTGATGAGGGAGCAGAGGGTTGGCTCCCATCTGAGGTCCTGGGTGATGCAGGTGCCCAGGAAACGGAAGGAGTTCACGATGGAGATGGGGGTGGGAGAGCCTGTCAGGGCGAGGGGGGACGGTGGCTTCTGGGCGTTCAGCTCCAGGTTGTTGTGGCTGCACCAGGACGCCAGTTTGTCCACCTCTCTCCTGTAGGCGGACTCATCACCGTCCGAGATGAGCCGATAAGGGTGGTGTCTTCCGCAAACTTGATCAGTTTACCGGACTGGTAACTGGAGGTGCGGCAGTTTGTGTACAGGGAGAAGAGCCAGGGGGAAAGTACACAGCCCTGAGGAGTTCCAGTGTTTGTAGTCCGAGTGTCCGAGACGATCTTCCCCAGCCGCACATGCTGTCTCCAGGTAGAGCTTGTCTCGTAGCAGTCCAGGGAGGATGTTGTTGAAGGCAGAGCTGAAGTCCATGAAAAGGATCGTGGCGTAGGCTCCTGAGGAGTCCAGATGCTCCAAGATGAGATCCAGAAGCGGAGGGCCAGATTGAACGTGTCGTCCACAGACCTGTTGGATCTGTAGGAAAACTGCAGCGGGTCCATGGGGGGGCGGTGATGTCCTTGAGGTGGGACAGGACAAAGCGCTCCAAAGACTTCATGACCACAGACGTCAGTGCCACCGGCCTGTAGTCATTAAGTCCTGTGATCCGTGGTTTCTTAGGGACAAAGACGATGGTGGACGTTTTGAAGCAGGACAGCACGTGGCATGGCTCCAGGGAGGTGTTGAAATTGTCTGTGAAGACAGATAGATAGATAGATAGATAGATGAGACGCTCTTCAAGAGAGAAGAGAGGACAGAGAGAGAGGGGAGGACAGAGAGAGAGGGGAGGACAAAGAGAGGACAGTGTGCCCAGCAGGACCTTACGCTCATGAGACGCTCCGCTCCACCATCTGTGCCACTGTCGCTACACAAAAAGAAAAGAGGAGAAAAGACAGAAAAAGTAAGAAGAGAGAGGGAGATCTGTCCCCCTCAGACCTCACGAGAGAGACCTTTCCTCCTCTGACCCGGTGAGTGTTTTTCCTCTGACTCTGCTCCTTCTCCTGAAGTCTCCTGTTAATGGCATAAATCCTCTTCTGACCTGGAGTCTTGAGCCTCCTCAATTTGGCTTCGATCTTCTTGCACTTCTCTCTCTTCATTCTGTAATTCTTCCAGACGTTCTTGTGCTATTTGCCCTGTGTGTCCTGCAGCGCTCCACTCCTCTCTGGCTCCTCTGTTTTCAGCTGAACTTATCATTTGTCAGTCTCCTGCTGTGCGGCTGTCTTCTTATACTGAATGAGGACCTGATTTCCCCTCTGAAGTGCCCTGTTGGTCACCTTCAAATCCACAATGACTCCACCTGTCCACAGAGAATGCTTGTTTCCTCGCTCCACTTGTTCGCCTCTTCCACAGCCTTGTTCATGTTCAGTTTCTCCTCTTGGAGTCTCCTAAGAATAAGATAAGTTTCCGTTTTCTGTTGGACACGCTCTTGGAGTTTCTGGACAGATTTTTCCAGCACCAGCCTGGCCTCCTGGAGCTGTGTTTGCAGGCGTAATGTGGTCTCTGATGTTTGTGTTTTAGACTTTATGGCTTCTTCGGCAAGGACCCGTTTTTAGGTCTCAAGCGACTTATTCCCTGGTAGTCGCTGAGTAATTTGACTTTTTTCTGGAGATTTAACTACAGTACAGTTGTTCTAAATCAGCTACAGTCTTCTCACATGCTGATTTCATTGTTTGTTTCTCCTCTCCTGAATTGTCTCAAATATACAGTTAGACTCTTCAAGAGCTTTAAGTCTGTCTCTCATGCTCTCCTGCATGATGTCGGTCACTTCCTCTTGGAGCCATTTTTGTGTCGTCTTGAAGCTTCTTGCAGGCGGCAATTTCTTTAAGAGATTTAGCTGCAGTGTCTCGTTTATGCACTGCTGTAAGTCTAAATCTTTATTGAGGTCTTTTATCTCTTTCCTCAATGCTGAAATGGTCTCCTTAGCCTCTTCTGCTGTGGCTTCATTGGCCGTATCCAAGGACAGCTGCTCGTCCAGAAGAGTTTCCATTGGAACCTCCATCTGGTGGAGTCCCTATGTCAGTGCGGCGTGGCTCGGAGCCGGTTCTCCCGTCAGCTCCTGAGTTTTCATGTCCATCTTCCTGAAGTGAAGAAATTGCAATTTCTGTTCAACCTGCTCTTTCAGGTCTATACTCTTCCGAAGACTCGCCTTACCACTTTGAGCTGTCCATAGTTGGACTTCAGCACCTCACTAGCCATCTTTGCTCTTTCTTTCTGATTATCTATTTTTTGCTGGAGGGGTATTTTGGCATCCAGCCCAGACATTGAGGGTTGAAGTCTCTCCTTGTACAGACCCTGGTTTTGGGTGTGAAGAGCTTGGACTTCTGCTCTGCTCGCCATCAGAGCTTGACTGTTGACGTCCAACGATTCCTGGAGACGATGTGAGCGCAGGCTTTCCTTGTAGAGAGCCATCGCTAACGAGGTTTATTTATACGCTTCCCCTACAGGTCAAAGCTGCAACTGCACCTATTGTAATGCAACAAGCTCTGCTATGGCAACAAAATCCACAGCGGAGAGGCACACTGGGGACCAAATCACCTCGAGGTCTGCGCTTGAGAAGGCCTGACATATAGGAATGTGTGTTTTTGTATAATAGCCTGCAGCACATGTACTGCTGTATGTGAATGTGTCCAAAACAATCTTCAGTCATCACTGTCAACAAATTATTTTCCATCCATCCATCTTCTTCCACTTGTCCGTTGCCGGGTCGTGGGGGCAGCCATTGGAGCTGCCCAGATCACATTGCACCAGCCCCTATGGCTCGTCCTGCAGGTGGTGGGTCCACGGGAGGACGGCCTCATGGTTCTAACCGGGCCTGTTGGTCTCTCATAAGGGGCTTCTGAACCGCTCTTTGTCTGACCCGTCACCTAGGACCTGTTTGCCATGGGAGACCCTACCAGGGGCATGAAGCCCCCGACAACTTAGCTCCTAGGATAATTCGAGTGCTCAAGCCCCTCCACCACGTTAAGGTGGCGGTTCCAGGAGGGGAAGTGCCACACATCCCTTTGTCTCTCTGTCCAGTGTTGTCAATAACACATAAAGTACTGTGTGGGGTAGAATTCATGGCTGGAGTGTGTAATCTCCCGACTGTAGCGGAGCGAGGCTGGGTCCAGACAGTCTCGCAGCCCTACATCATGTTTTAATGGCCTGACCTGAGCGCACACAGATGAGGACAGCCCCGATGACTGATGCTCCGTGTTCAGTCCACTCCGTGAGAGCAGTGGCTCCACCGGGGCCGCATCAGGCCCCCAGTGCTACCGCAGCCAGGCACTTTGATACCACTGTCACACGTGCTTATCATGATTAATGACCGGGCGCAGGGGCCATTCTCAACTGTTATGGGCCCTTACCTCGGCCGACTCCCACTCTGTGATCTCATGCTCTGCTCATAACGCCGGCGTTTGACCCAGTCTGGGGTCAGCCGCGTGGACGCTGAGGGGAGTTACAGCTCATCCACCGGGAGCTCTCTCTCTCTACCTCACCGCACCGGCTCCTATCACAGTAATATGTGGGTGGAACATTCCAGTGCAGATGTAGCTCAACCATATCTTTCATACTGTATATTCTAGTGGATTCAGGCCCAAACCATTAAACTACAGGACCACATTGAATGACTGATATCTTTATTTTGAATATAGAAATATACACAGGATATTTCAAAAAGGAAACAACAGAAGGTACTATTTACAAAGGACAAGGTCAGTTCTTGTGTTTTTGTTTGTATGTTCTCTGTTATCAACATATGCACCATCCTAAGTGCTTTTTGTGAGTATAATCAAAGGATATAACTTACTCTTAAATGTATTTCCCCCAGGCTTCCAAGCAATAACTAAAACATGGCATTACAAGTGAAGCAAATAACATTGTTTTATAATGCATAAATGCTCTTTGATCGCTTTGTTTGTCAGCCACAAATGTTATGCTTGAGACTCTTCCTACTGTGACTATGTATTTTGTTTCCTCCAAATGAGTAGTTAATTTATTTGATCTAAACCATTGACATAAAATCCTGATTTCCTTTGTTACTTCTATCATTTGTTTGAGTTTTATTTCCTGAGCAAATAACATTGGTATCATCTGCACATAATATAGTGGGGCAAAAAAGTAAAGCCAAAATGACCATCATCATCAGGTGATTCAGCTTAACTCTACTTTAGAAGATGGGTCCCCGGGCGGGGAACCGCCATCGCCCACTGCTCCTTACCCCAGCAGCATCGAGAAGGATTTGTCAAATGTAGAGGACAAATTTCCCTATGAGGACAATAAAGTATACAAACAAACAAACAAACAAAAACCCAATAGTAAGTCTATGGGGAACTGACCAAATACTTTTTTGCCCCACTGTATATGTTTAGTTTGTTGGTTTATACACAAAGCATTTCTAGACAGACGAAAAAGTTTCGGACCCAACACAGATTTATCTGGACATTTACATTTTCCATTAAACTTTGAAGCCATTCCAATACCATACATCTTATGCCAATTTAGTGAATAATATCTGGTCATTAACAGTATCAAACGCCTTTTCAGATCAACAAATCAACATCCCTACACTACATGTTTACTTTCACCCATAATCTCCTCGGTCAGGTCCATCCATACCAGAGAAGTCAATCTCTTTATCTGAAACCACACTGACTCTCCACCAGTAGAGTAAACGTCTAAACGTATCAAGTCTCTTTACAAATAGTTTCTCCAGTATTTCAGAGAACTGGCAAAAGAAGAACATTGGTCGATGATTTCCTGCTTTGTGCAGTGGAAAATACTTAAGCCGTTTTGCAGATGTAGGTTAACAGTACTGCGATACTATTTATAACCTTTGTAATTATGACATCTGTGGATGTTTTTAAATGCCTTTGCTATATCAACAATGTCTTTAGTTTATAAATAAATAATTTTGGATTTCTTGCCACTGTTGTCATTGTCATATTCTCTACAACCTTGTAAGAAAATGGTTTGCTTGTTGGACTTAGTTGGTCCAAAAGGTTTTCAAAAGGAGTCATATGAGAAGCTTGAATTGTTCCAGAGGGCTGCTCCAACAATAACTTTACCTTAAAGTTCCTGGACCATGCACACTACATCTCTGGTCAAGTTAAGACGAGCTAGAGTCCCAGCCTCTGTTATGTGCAACTTCTACAGAGGGACTATAGAGAGCATCCTGACCAGCTCCATCACTGTGTGGTTCTTCTACAGAGGGACTATAGAGAGCATCCTGACCAGCTCCATCACTGTGTGGTTCTTCTACAGAGGGACTATAGAGAGCCTCCTGACCAGCTCCATCACTGTGTGGTTCTTCTACAGAGGGACTATAGAGAGCATCCTGACCAGCTTCATCACTGTGAGGTTCTTCTACAGAGGGACTATAGAGAGCATCCTGACCTGCTCCATCACTGTGTGGTTCTTCTACAGAGGGACTATAGAGAGCCTCCTGACCAGCTTCATCACTGTGAGGTTCTTCTACAGAGGGACTATAGAGAGCATCCTGACCTGCTCCATCACTGTGTGGTTCTTCTACAGAGGGACTATAGAGAGCCTCCTGACCAGCTTCATCAATGTGTGGTTCTTCTACAGAGGGACTATAGAGAGCATCCTGACCAGCTCCATCACTGTGTGGTTCTTCTACAGAGGGACTATAGAGAGCATCCTGACCAGCTTCATCATTGTGAGGTTCTTCTACAGAGGGACTATAGAGAGCATCCTGACCTGCTCCATCACTGTGTGGTTCTTCTACAGAGGGACTATAGAGAGCCTCCTGACCAGCTCCATCACTGTGTGGTTCTTCTACAGAGGGACTATAGAGAGCCTCCTGACCAGCTCCATCAATGTGTGGTTCTTCTACAGAGGGACTATAGAGAGCATCCTGACCAGCTCCATCACTGTGTGGTTCTTCTACAGATGGACTGTAGAGAGCATCCTGACCAGCTCCATCACTGTGTGGTTCTTCTACAGAAGGACTATAGAGAGCATCCTGACCAGCTCCATCACTGTGTGGTTCTTCTACAGAGGGACTGTAGAGAGCATCCTGACCAGCTCCATCACTGTGTGGTTCTTCTACAGAGGGACTGTAGAGAGCATCCTGACCAGCTCCTTCACTGTGTGGTTCTTCTACAGAGGGACTATAGAGAGCCTCCTGACCAGCTCCATCACTGTGTGGTTCTTCTACAGAGGGACTATAGAGAGCATCCTGACCAGCTCCATCACTGTGTGGCACGGCACCAGCACTGCCTCCTGCCGAAGGAGCCTCCAGCGCATCGTGAGAGCAGCGGAGAAGATCTGTGGAGCTCCTCTCCCCTCCATTAAGGACATGTACTCCACCCGTCTCACCCGCAAAGCCGTCAGAATCACCAGGGACCCTACGCACCATCACACAGTCTCTTCAGAGTAATGCCTTCAGGGAGGAGACTGCAGAATCTATGGGCCAGGTCGAGTCGCCTTAAGAACAGTTTCATATACAAGGCCATCGGGAAGCTGAACTCCCTGCCCTCCCTCCCACCCGTCTTCCCCCACCCCCCGCTCCACAATCAAGGATGAGAGAAATATCATTTCAAATCAGTCACATGGTTTGACAAATAAAAAAATCATGAATCTTGAATCTTAAAGGCCCGATACCGGTTTTGTTGCTAGTAGTGGAACAACATAATTGTTGTCCTCCTTCAGTATATTGTAAACGTAGATATTTGCAGAGAAAATACTGTGCATCTCATTATAAAGCGTTTGTATCATTTCTACGACAGCGACCCTGAAGAGTGACCTGCCAGTGACACATGCTTATAAACTCATCCCTGTTAAGAAATGGGATATTAAAAATCAATTTAGACCACAACTGACCATTTACTTGCGCTCTCTGATAAAAAACAAAATACAAAAATAAATTAAGCCTTTTGCTGTTTCAAACCATATCAGGGAAACGCCCTGTCACCTGCCGTGGCCCATGAGGAGTCCGGTCTCAAAGACAGCTGATCCTCCGAGCAGACTCCAAACACACCATGCACATGCCTTTGTTTTGTGATTTTGTCATTGTGTCAAACGAGAAGCCTCCAGTGTTCTTAGTTTAGCCTCGTACATCGTTTGTTCATTTGAGTTCGCACTGATACTAAGTTAAGCTTGGTTTACAGTCGTCCGTCAGCTCCCTCGCATCTCGGAAGGGCCTTGTTTGCTTTGATCATCCTCATTAGCCTCCAACAAACGCTGCATTCTTTATGATAAAAAAGTATTTTGTACGGCTATGAATGCTAATCCAAGTTATTACATTCTTTTATTGGAGGGGACTCGGAAGAAGAGCCTTGGCTGCACTGTCAGGCTCCTCACTGCACTGGCTCAAGCTCCTCTCTGCTTCCAGCTATACAGCACATTCTTGGCACAGAGAGCTCCATTTGTTTGTGCCAAGACAAAGCTCCTGTGTACCAGATCCGATCATTTCAATTCTGGGCGTATTTTCGCAGCTATTTCACATTTTCAAATGTTCTCCAGGGTTCAGACAGGTTACTGCTACTGTTTATCCATATCCCTCCAAACCCAGTGATGTTTAGAAAGATTTGAATTGGTAATTTGGGGTTTTGGCACACACACAAAAAAAAAAACGACTCCAGGAGAAAACTTTGCAGAATGTTTAAGTTTTACAGTTGTCACGGTGCAAACTATCAATAATGTGGTCATTTTCCGGACGAACTGACGCAAAGCCAACTTTAAAAATACTGTAGCCAACAACTGCAACTGCTCCAAACCCAGTGTGGCAATATTTATTGTGGCTGCTCCATGACCAAACACTAACCTGCGACAACTCTAAAGATATGATATAAACAGAGACTAGATCTCAGCGCAACACTGTAGTCATTCATTAGCCCAACACTGGGCGGTGGTAAACTGCAGTTCCGCCCTTGCAAAACAGACACATGCTATTTAAGTCCTGTAGGCCTTCCCAGTTTGATTGTATTCATTTGAAAGGTGGAGACGCACTCGGGGCTCACATTGCTACCTAATGTGCAAAAGAGCAAAGCGCGTACTTCAGCGCTCCTGATTACAGCTATCGGCCTCCATTCTGCCAGAGAGACTCTGCTCTAAAGGCGACATGCAAGCACTGCAAAGGTAAGTCTTTCTTTACAATAACCATGTTTTAGCAGGAGCAGAGCCTTCTCAGTGAGAGTGTTTATGAGCTGCTGTGGGCGTTAGCACGAGCCGCGTTAGCATGAACCATATTATCAAATCAAATCAAACTTTATTTATAAAGCGCTTTTCATACCGAAAGGTATCACAAAGTGCAAAGTACAGATAACAAACAGACCAACAGGTGCATGCACACACACACACAATATATCATTAGGACTAAATAAATAGATGTCAGTTAAAAGCTAAGCTAAGCGTGTTGGGTGAAATCTACGGCAACGTATTGCATTCATTTAAAAAAAAAAATGTGTTTCTTTCGTGTTTTTTCACGAGAATAGTTTCTGTTTTTATGAGAAACTTTTCTGTTTTAACGAAAAAAGTTCTGTCTTTATGAGCAAAAAAATCCTGTTTTTTCGAAAAAAGTCATTTCTGTTTTAACAACTAAAATTAATCCTGTTTTTACGAGTAAAATAAATCCTGTTTTTTCGAGTAAAGTTTCTGTTTTTATGACCAAAATTACTAAACCCAGTAGGTGACATGAGTGAGGATCATTATGTCGGTGTGCGTCTGTGTGGTGAAGTTAGATGGACGTTCAGATAGCCTATTCAGATATCCAACATTACGTTGACTGAACCCGAGAAACACTGCTCACGGCTTTAGCTGGTCAAAAACTACCTGTTGAACAAGAACAGCACAGGGTAATGGTCCAGCATGAGTCGGCGGGGAGAGATGCTTGACAGACGGCTTGTGCTTTGTCCATGCTGGCACTTTCCACTCTATTAAGGGACCGTCAACAAATGACTATACTAAACTCGATGGGAAAACAATGTCATTATTTTTATTTATTTTTTTTGCTTTATAGGTATTTCACCCAGTGACCTCAAATCACTTTACAATTAGTACTAGCTCCTTGCCAAGTGGCCCATAAGGCATCCCAATATTCTGAAGTGCAGTGGGTCAAATGCCTTAAAAGGTACTCAGGAAAAAAAAAAATATGTGAAATTGTTTAGAAAACACTGTCAAATTGTGTAAGCAGAATGACAAGTCCCTAGCCCCATTGCCGACAAGGAGTACCAATATGGGGCCACTGGGTAAAATGCCCATAAAGCTACTGAAGAAAAATGACACATTGTTTTCCATCGAGTTTAGTATAGTCACTTGTTGACGGTCCCTTAATAGAGCGGAAAGCCACCGAGCACCGCCAGCATGTACTAAGTACAAAGCCGTCTCAAGCATCCCTCCCTACCGGCTCACATTAGACCATTACCCTGGCCTGTGCTGTGCTTGTTCGAAGGCTAGGCTAGTTTTTGACCAGCTAAAGCCGTGAGCAGTGTTTCTCGGGTTCAGTCAACGTAATGTTGGATATCTGAATATCTGAATATATATCTGAATATATATCTAACTTCACCACACAGACGCATCCCCGACATAATGACCCTCACTGGGGTCATTATAACTAAGCCCACCTACTGGGCTTAGTCATTTTGGTCATAAAAACAGAAACTTTACTCGGAAAAACAGGATTTATTTTGCTCGTAAAAACTTAACTTTTCTCGTAAATACAGAAACTTTTCTCGTAAAAACAGAAACTATTCTCATGAAAACAGAAACTTAATTTTTTCAAATGAATGCAATACGTTGCCGTAGAAATCCATATGATTAAGAACATTTAAAAACTCAGCAGAAATGGGGTCTAAAATGTTGTCTATGTGTAGATTAAAATCACCGTTAAAATGATCATATTAAAGGAGCTGTAAAATTGACAAAGTCTGAGAATTCATGAATAAAAAGGGGACATCTTTTGGGCGGTCTATAGATAGTGACACATAGAATCGGGGGGTTACTAAAGATAACTGCGCGGTGCTCGAAACTCGTGTATTGATCAAATAAAATAGGTTTGGTGGTAAGAGTATTTCTGCTTATAGAGGCAGTGCCCCCTCCCTTTTTTCCATTTCTGGTTGAAAAGGCACTGCTAACATTAAGAGGAGAGGCCTCAGCAACAACGGCATTCGCATCCGCACCCAGCCAGGTTTCAGTTAGGAACAAACAAGATTATTATCTAAAATCAAATCATTTACAATAAAAGACTTATTCGGCAGAGAGCGGACATTTAAAAGAGCCGTGTTCACTGTGGGCGGGGACTGAGTATTTCAGGAACTATGTGATGACTGAGCTTTGGTGAGAGGTCTGAGGTTATTAGTATTAACAGTGCGAGTATTCTGACCTTTGGAGCGCCCTCTGCTGATAAAAACAGGAATATCCGTAATGGTGGGGGTGGAGGAAGACCTTCATGCTGCTGATTCTATTGTAAGTTCAATGTTCTTTGAAAACGGGTGGATCCGGTGAAGTTGGGGTGTAGTCTGTCCTTTTTGAAAAGTCCAGGCCTGTTAAAAAATGTTAAGAAATTGTCCACGTATGGGATGTTATTCTTCGTGCAGTAGTTCTTTAAAAACAGATGGAGCAGCCTCGCTCTGCTAAATGCTCCATCCCCAAAACGGGGTGCAGAGAATGGTCCAGAAACTATGCAGGTTTTATTGTTGTTTTTAATGGTGTTGAGTGAAATTAAGTCTTGGTTGAGTTTTTCTGACTGCTGAAGTTTGAGGTTGTTGGTACTGGTGTGGATCACTACTGTAGAGACTGAAGGATGACTGTGAAGAATGTTTGGGGCAGAGTTATTGATGTCCTGCACGAGAGCGCCTGGGGGGCAGGAGGTGTGGCCGTTAATCACCCTCACGTTGTGGACCATGGACGTTCCCAACACAAGGACTGATGGATTTGGCTTCACCGCGGCATGATCCCGGCTCCGAGTCTGATCCACATCCACAGCTGAGGAGCGCCCTCCTGCCGCTCCATCCGCGAGCCCGGACGGAGCAGCAGATGTACCCCCCCGGTCCCTCGGTCCCAACGTGTCCGAGGAGGAGGCGACAGTGCTCGGACTCGAGGTGCGGTCGGGTGTCCCGGATTGAGTAAGACTGGGCAGAGGAGGAAAATTCTCGTTGTCCAGGATGTTGAATCTATTTGCCAGCGTTATGCTATCGACGTGACGGGAGCCACGCTCACGGGGAGCTTTGCTAGCTGGCACAACTATCCATTTTTCTGACTTCCTCCGTGGAGTCGAACTAGTCGGACCTTTGGGCTTAGCGCCGATTTGGAGCCAGTAGTTTTCGCTGCGAGGGACAACACCGGCCTGATGACGTGGACAGGTGGCATTGGAGTGTGATGAGACGTTTCCGGAACCAGTCCGCACTCGTGGGACTGGTTTGGGTTTTACCCACTATTATCTCAGAGTCCTTTTCCTCCTGGATTTTCAACAGCATGGAAATCCTTTGCTCCAGATCAGCAAATCTTTGGCTCAGACCAGCACAGTCCCCGCAACTGGGCGTGGAGGTGAGTCGTGTAGCCATTAGCTAGCCGCTGGTTAGCACACGTCCACGCTGAGGTTAGAATGTGTTTAAAGAGTAACTAAGCACCAAATCAACTTTTTTGAGCTCATAAACTGCATAAATATGTTTCTTATAGTGCTCTCTACATGTCCTGGTAAATGTTTTGACATTTTAGTGCAAATGAGATAAAATCTCACTTTTGAGCCTAAAACCGTCTGTGTAGCGCCCTCTCTACATTTTCGGCTGCACTACATTTGAATTTCGTGCCTGTCCTCCCCATTCGCTCTGCCAGCTGTGTGAAGTCACTTTGTGTTGTGTGACGTCACTCTGTGCTGAGTGACGTCACTTTGTGCTGAGTGACGTCACTCTGTGCTGCGTGACGTCACTCTGTGCTGCGTGACGTCACTCTGTGCTGCGTGACGTCACTCTGTGCTGTGTGACGTCTTTTTGTGCTGTGTTACGCCACTCTGCTGCGTGACGTCACTCTGTGCTGCGTGACGTCACTCTGTGCTGTGTGACGTCACTCTGTGCTGAGTGACGTCACTTTGTGCTGCGTGATGTCACTCTGTGCTGCGTGACGTCACTCTGTGCTGTGTGACGTCTTTTTGTGCTGTGTTACGTCACTCTGCTGCGTGACGTCACTCTGTGCTGCGTGACGTCACTCTGTGCTGCGTGACGTCACTCTGTGCTGCGTGACGTCACTCTGTGCTGTGTTACGTCACTCTGTGCTGTGTGACGTCGCTTTGTGCTGCGTGACGTCACTTTGTGCTGCGTGACGTCACTCTGTGCTGTGTGACGTCACTCTGTGCTGTGTGACGTCGCTTTGTGCTGTGTTACGTCACTCTGTGCTGCGTGACGTCACTCTGTGCTGCGTGACGTCACTCTGTGCTGTGTGACGTCTTTTTGTGCTGTGTTACGTCACTCTGCTGCGTGACGTCACTCTGTGCTGCGTGACGTCACTCTGTGCTGCGTGACGTTACTTTGTGCTGCGTGACGTCACTCTGTGCTGTGTTACGTCGCTTTGTGCTGTGTTACGTCACTCTGTGCTGTGTGACGTCGCTTTGTGTTGCGTGACGTCACTCTGTGCTGTGTGACGTCACTCTGTGCTGTGTGACGTCGCTTTGTGCTGCGTGACGTCACTCTGTGCTGTGTGACGTCACTCTGTGCTGTGTGACGTCGCTTTGTGCTGCGTGACGTCACTCTGTGCTGTGTGACGTTGCTTTGTGTTGTGTTACGTCACTTTGTGTTGTGTTACGTCACTTTGTGTTGTGTTACGTCACTTTGTGCTGCGTGACGTCACTCTGTGCTGTGTTATGTGACTTTGTGCTGCGTGACATCAGTTTGTGCTCTGTTACGTCACTCTGTGCTGCGTGACGTCGCTCTGTGCTGCGTGACGTCGCTCTGTGCTGCGTGACGTCACTTTGTGTTGTGTTACGTCACTCTGTGCTGCGTGACGTCACTCTGTGCTGCGTGACGTCACTCTGTGCTGCGTGACGTCACTCTGTGTTGCGTTACGTCACTCTGTGTTGCGTTACGTCACTCTGTGCTGCGTGACGTCACTCTGTGCTGCGTGACGTCACTCTGTGTTGCGTTACGTCACTCTGTGCTGCGTGACGTCACTCTGTGCTGCGTGACGTCACTCTGTGCTGCGTGACGTCACTCTGTGCTACGTGACGTCACTCTGTGCTGCGTTACGTCACTCTGTGCTGCGTGACGTCACTCTGTGCTGCGTGACGTCACTCTGTGCTGCGTTACGTCACTCTGTGCTGCGTGACGTCACTCTGTGTTGCGTTACGTCACTCTGTGCTGCGTGACGTCACCCTGTGCTGCGTGACGTCACCCTGTGCTGCGTGACGTCACTCTGTGCTGCGTGACGTCACTCTGTGCTGCGTGACGTCACTCTGTGCTGCGTTACGTCACTTTGTGCTGCGTTACGTCTCTTTGTGTTGCGTTACGTCACTCTGTGCTGCGTGACGTCACTCTGTGCTGCGTGACGTCACTTTGTGCTGCGTGACGTCACTCTGTGCTGAGTGACGTCACTCTGTGTTGTGTTACGTCACTCTGTGTTGCGTTACGTCACTCTGTGTTGCGTTACGTCACTCTGTGCTGCGTGACGTCACTCTGTGCTGCGTGACGTCACTCTGTGTTGCGTTACGTCACTCTGTGTTGCGTTACGTCACTCTGTGCTGCGTGACGTCACTCTGTGCTGCGTGACGTCACTTTGTGCTGCGTGACGTCACTCTGTGCTGCGTGACGTCACTTTCTGCTGCGTGACGTCACTCTGTGCTGCGTGACGTCACTTTCTGCTGCGTGACGTCACTCTGTGCTGCGTGACGTCACTCTGTGTTGCGTTACGTCACTCTGTGCTGCGTGACGTCACTCTGTGCTGCGTGACGTCACTCTGTGCTGCGTGACGTCACTCTGTGCTGCGTGACGTCACTCTGTGCTGCGTGACGTCACTCTGTGCTGCGTGACGTCACTCTGTGTTGCGTTACGTCACTCTGTGTTGCGTTACGTCACTCTGTGTTGTGTTACGTCACTCTGTGCTGAGTGACGTCACTCTGTGTTGCGTTACGTCGCTCTGTGCTGCGTGACGTCGCCCTGTGCTGCGTGACGTCGCCCTGTGCTGCGTGACGTCGCCCTGTGCTGCGTGACGTCGCTCTGTGCTGAGTGACGTCGCTCTGTGCTGAGTGACGTCGCTCTGTGCTGAGTGACGTCGCTCTGTGCTGCGTGACGTCGCTCTGTGCTGCGTGACGTCACTCTGTGTTGCGTTACGTCACTCTGTGCTGCGTGACGTCACTCTGTGCTGAGTGACGTCACTCTGTGCTGCGTGACGTCACTCTGTGCTGCGTGACGTCACTCTGTGCTGCGTGACGTCACTCTGTGCTGCGTGACGTCACTCTGTGCTGCGTGACGTCACTCTGTGCTGCGTGACGTCACTCTGTGCTGCGTTACGTCACTCTGTGCTGCGTTACGTCACTTTGTGTTGCGTTACGTCGCCCTGTGCTGCGTGACGTCGCCCTGTGCTGCGTGACGTCGCCCTGTGCTGCGTGACGTCGCTCTGTGCTGAGTGACGTCGCTCTGTGCTGAGTGACGTCGCTCTGTGCTGCGTGACGTCGCTCTGTGCTGAGTGACGTCGCTCTGTGCTGAGTGACGTCGCTCTGTGCTGAGTGACGTCGCTCTGTGCTGCGTGACGTCACTCTGTGTTGCGTTACGTCACTCTGTGCTGCGTGACGTCACTCTGTGCTGAGTGACGTCACTCTGTGCTGCGTGACGTCACTCTGTGCTGAGTGACGTCACTCTGTGCTGAGTGACGTCACTCTGTGCTGCGTGACGTCACTCTGTGCTGAGTGACGTCACTCTGTGCTGCGTGACGTCACTCTGTGCTGCGTGACGTCACTCTGTGCTGCGTTACGTCACTTTGTGCTGCGTTACGTCTCTTTGTGTTGCGTTACGTCACCCTGTGCTGCGTGACGTCGCCCTGTGCTGCGTGACGTCGCTCTGTGCTGAGTGACGTCGCTCTGTGCTGAGTGACGTCGCTCTGTGCTGCGTGACGTCACTCTGTGTTGCGTTACGTCACTCTGTGCTGCGTGACGTCACTCTGTGCTGAGTGACGTCACTCTGTGCTGCGTGACGTCACTCTGTGCTGCGTGACGTCACTCTGTGCTGCGTGACGTCACTCTGTGCTGCGGGAAAGTGGCGCCACATTGTCTAAATGCGGCATAACGGGAGTCAGTCAGTCCTGGTCACTCGGGCCCATGGTCTGAGACTGTCAACAGAGCAGAGACCGCCCACACACTCCCCCTCCCCGCGTCCCCCCAAAGCCTCCTGCCACGCCTCTTTCTCTGAGTTTTTTGAATTTTGGGAGTGGGTGGAGTAAGCTCTGGAAGGGGTGTTTAGTAGCTCTTTAACAGTTGTGAAAGTATAGATCCAGGTGAAAGCGATGTTAATAACGAATGGGAACCCCGAGGCTTAAGAGAAAGTTTTGTAAAAATCAGCTAAAACCACGTTTGTGTAAGAGCACGTCTGAGCAACGCATGCACAGTTGATTAGCACGAGCTGCATTAGCACTAGCAAATACGTTGCACTTTGCTGATTTATTTATCATTACATCAAGGTTATGACTGTACTCATAGGCGCCGTAAAGGGGTGGAAGGTTAGGACGATTCTAAGGGCCCAGGCTGATGAAGGGCCCAGAAGAGCAGACCCTCTTTTTCTTTTCTTATTTCTTTTCTCTTTTTTATACATACGTGTAATGTGCTAGGGCCCCTCATACACTTAATGTGTATTTTGTCCGTTTTGACCATAGATTTATGGTCTGTGCTGCGTGACGTCACTCTGTGCTGCGTGACGTCACTCTGTGCTGCGTTACGTCACTCTGTGCTGCGTTACGTCACTTTGTGTTGCGTTACGTCGCCCTGTGCTGCGTGACGTCGCCCTGTGCTGCGTGACGTCGCCCTGTGCTGCGTGACGTCGCTCTGTGCTGAGTGACGTCGCTCTGTGCTGAGTGACGTCGCTCTGTGCTGAGTGACGTCGCTCTGTGCTGCGTGACGTCGCTCTGTGCTGAGTGACGTCGCTCTGTGCTGAGTGACGTCGCTCTGTGCTGAGTGACGTCGCTCTGTGCTGCGTGACGTCGCTCTGTGTTGCGTTACGTCACTCTGTGCTGCGTGACGTCACTCTGTGCTGAGTGACGTCACTCTGTGCTGCGTGACGTCACTCTGTGCTGAGTGACGTCACTCTGTGCTGCGTGACGTCACTCTGTGCTGAGTGACGTCACTCTGTGCTGAGTGACGTCACTCTGTGCTGCGTGACGTCACTCTGTGCTGAGTGACGTCACTCTGTGCTGCGTGACGTCACTCTGTGCTGCGTGACGTCACTCTGTGCTGCGTTACGTCACTCTGTGCTGCGTTACGTCACTTTGTGCTGCGTTACGTCTCTTTGTGTTGCGTTACGTCACCCTGTGCTGCGTGACGTCGCCCTGTGCTGCGTGACGTCGCTCTGTGCTGAGTGACGTCGCTCTGTGCTGAGTGACGTCGCTCTGTGCTGCGTGACGTCACTCTGTGTTGCGTTACGTCACTCTGTGCTGCGTGACGTCACTCTGTGCTGAGTGACGTCACTCTGTGCTGCGTGACGTCACTCTGTGCTGCGTGACGTCACTCTGTGCTGCGTGACGTCACTCTGTGTTGCGTTACGTCACTCTGTGTTGCGTTACGTCACTCTGTGTTGCGTTACGTCACTCTGTGTTGTGTTACGTCACTCTGTGCTGCGTGACGTCACTCTGTGCTGCGTGACGTCACTCTGTGCTGCGTGACGTCACTCTGTGTTGCGTTACGTCACTCTGTGTTGCGTTACGTCACTCTGTGCTGCGTGACGTCACTCTGTGCTGCGTGACGTCACTCTGTGTTGCGTTACGTCACTCTGTGCTGCGTGACGTCACTCTGTGCTGCGTGACGTCACTCTGTGCTGCGTGACGTCACTCTGTGCTACGTGACGTCACTCTGTGCTGCGTTACGTCACTCTGTGCTGCGTGACGTCACTCTGTGCTGCGTGACGTCACTCTGTGCTGCGTTACGTCACTCTGTGCTGCGTGACGTCACTCTGTGTTGCGTTACGTCACTCTGTGCTGCGTGACGTCACCCTGTGCTGCGTGACGTCACCCTGTGCTGCGTGACGTCACTCTGTGCTGCGTGACGTCACTCTGTGCTGCGTGACGTCACTCTGTGCTGCGTTACGTCACTTTGTGCTGCGTTACGTCTCTTTGTGTTGCGTTACGTCACTCTGTGCTGCGTGACGTCACTCTGTGCTGCGTGACGTCACTTTGTGCTGCGTGACGTCACTCTGTGCTGAGTGACGTCACTCTGTGTTGTGTTACGTCACTCTGTGTTGCGTTACGTCACTCTGTGTTGCGTTACGTCACTCTGTGCTGCGTGACGTCACTCTGTGCTGCGTGACGTCACTCTGTGTTGCGTTACGTCACTCTGTGTTGCGTTACGTCACTCTGTGCTGCGTGACGTCACTCTGTGCTGCGTGACGTCACTTTGTGCTGCGTGACGTCACTCTGTGCTGCGTGACGTCACTTTCTGCTGCGTGACGTCACTCTGTGCTGCGTGACGTCACTTTCTGCTGCGTGACGTCACTCTGTGCTGCGTGACGTCACTCTGTGTTGCGTTACGTCACTCTGTGCTGCGTGACGTCACTCTGTGCTGCGTGACGTCACTCTGTGCTGCGTGACGTCACTCTGTGCTGCGTGACGTCACTCTGTGCTGCGTGACGTCACTCTGTGCTGCGTGACGTCACTCTGTGCTGCGTGACGTCACTCTGTGTTGCGTTACGTCACTCTGTGTTGCGTTACGTCACTCTGTGTTGTGTTACGTCACTCTGTGCTGAGTGACGTCACTCTGTGTTGCGTTACGTCGCTCTGTGCTGCGTGACGTCGCCCTGTGCTGCGTGACGTCGCCCTGTGCTGCGTGACGTCGCCCTGTGCTGCGTGACGTCGCTCTGTGCTGAGTGACGTCGCTCTGTGCTGAGTGACGTCGCTCTGTGCTGAGTGACGTCGCTCTGTGCTGCGTGACGTCGCTCTGTGCTGCGTGACGTCACTCTGTGTTGCGTTACGTCACTCTGTGCTGCGTGACGTCACTCTGTGCTGAGTGACGTCACTCTGTGCTGCGTGACGTCACTCTGTGCTGCGTGACGTCACTCTGTGCTGCGTGACGTCACTCTGTGCTGCGTGACGTCACTCTGTGCTGCGTGACGTCACTCTGTGCTGCGTTACGTCACTCTGTGCTGCGTTACGTCACTTTGTGTTGCGTTACGTCGCCCTGTGCTGCGTGACGTCGCCCTGTGCTGCGTGACGTCGCCCTGTGCTGCGTGACGTCGCTCTGTGCTGAGTGACGTCGCTCTGTGCTGAGTGACGTCGCTCTGTGCTGCGTGACGTCGCTCTGTGCTGAGTGACGTCGCTCTGTGCTGAGTGACGTCGCTCTGTGCTGAGTGACGTCGCTCTGTGCTGCGTGACGTCACTCTGTGTTGCGTTACGTCACTCTGTGCTGCGTGACGTCACTCTGTGCTGAGTGACGTCACTCTGTGCTGCGTGACGTCACTCTGTGCTGAGTGACGTCACTCTGTGCTGAGTGACGTCACTCTGTGCTGCGTGACGTCACTCTGTGCTGAGTGACGTCACTCTGTGCTGCGTGACGTCACTCTGTGCTGCGTGACGTCACTCTGTGCTGCGTTACGTCACTTTGTGCTGCGTTACGTCTCTTTGTGTTGCGTTACGTCACCCTGTGCTGCGTGACGTCGCCCTGTGCTGCGTGACGTCGCTCTGTGCTGAGTGACGTCGCTCTGTGCTGAGTGACGTCGCTCTGTGCTGCGTGACGTCACTCTGTGTTGCGTTACGTCACTCTGTGCTGCGTGACGTCACTCTGTGCTGAGTGACGTCACTCTGTGCTGCGTGACGTCACTCTGTGCTGCGTGACGTCACTCTGTGCTGCGTGACGTCACTCTGTGCTGCGGGAAAGTGGCGCCACATTGTCTAAATGCGGCATAACGGGAGTCAGTCAGTCCTGGTCACTCGGGCCCATGGTCTGAGACTGTCAACAGAGCAGAGACCGCCCACACACTCCCCCTCCCCGCGTCCCCCCAAAGCCTCCTGCCACGCCTCTTTCTCTGAGTTTTTTGAATTTTGGGAGTGGGTGGAGTAAGCTCTGGAAGGGGTGTTTAGTAGCTCTTTAACAGTTGTGAAAGTATAGATCCAGGTGAAAGCGATGTTAATAACGAATGGGAACCCCGAGGCTTAAGAGAAAGTTTTGTAAAAATCAGCTAAAACCACGTTTGTGTAAGAGCACGTCTGAGCAACGCATGCACAGTTGATTAGCACGAGCTGCATTAGCACTAGCAAATACGTTGCACTTTGCTGATTTATTTATCATTACATCAAGGTTATGACTGTACTCATAGGCGCCGTAAAGGGGTGGAAGGTTAGGACGATTCTAAGGGCCCAGGCTGATGAAGGGCCCAGAAGAGCAGACCCTCTTTTTCTTTTCTTATTTCTTTTCTCTTTTTTATACATACGTGTAATGTGCTAGGGCCCCTCATACACTTAATGTGTATTTTGTCCGTTTTGACCATAGATTTATGGTCTGTGCTGCGTGACGTCACTCTGTGCTGCGTGACGTCACTCTGTGCTGCGTTACGTCACTCTGTGCTGCGTTACGTCACTTTGTGTTGCGTTACGTCGCCCTGTGCTGCGTGACGTCGCCCTGTGCTGCGTGACGTCGCCCTGTGCTGCGTGACGTCGCTCTGTGCTGAGTGACGTCGCTCTGTGCTGAGTGACGTCGCTCTGTGCTGCGTGACGTCGCTCTGTGCTGAGTGACGTCGCTCTGTGCTGAGTGACGTCGCTCTGTGCTGAGTGACGTCGCTCTGTGCTGCGTGACGTCACTCTGTGTTGCGTTACGTCACTCTGTGCTGCGTGACGTCACTCTGTGCTGAGTGACGTCACTCTGTGCTGCGTGACGTCACTCTGTGCTGAGTGACGTCACTCTGTGCTGCGTGACGTCACTCTGTGCTGAGTGACGTCACTCTGTGCTGAGTGACGTCACTCTGTGCTGCGTGACGTCACTCTGTGCTGAGTGACGTCACTCTGTGCTGCGTGACGTCACTCTGTGCTGCGTGACGTCACTCTGTGCTGCGTTACGTCACTCTGTGCTGCGTTACGTCACTTTGTGCTGCGTTACGTCTCTTTGTGTTGCGTTACGTCACCCTGTGCTGCGTGACGTCGCCCTGTGCTGCGTGACGTCGCTCTGTGCTGAGTGACGTCGCTCTGTGCTGAGTGACGTCGCTCTGTGCTGCGTGACGTCACTCTGTGTTGCGTTACGTCACTCTGTGCTGCGTGACGTCACTCTGTGCTGAGTGACGTCACTCTGTGCTGCGTGACGTCACTCTGTGCTGCGTGACGTCACTCTGTGCTGCGTGACGTCACTCTGTGCTGCGGGACGTCACTCTGTGCTGCGTGACGTCACTCTGTGCTGCGGGAAAGTGGCGCCACATTGTCTAAATGCGGCATAACGGGAGTCAGTCAGTCCTGGTCACTCGGGCCCATGGTCTGAGACTGTCAACAGAGCAGAGACCGCCCACACACTCCCCCTCCCCGCGTCCCCCCAAAGCCTCCTGCCACGCCTCTTTCTCTGAGTTTTTTGAATTTTGGGAGTGGGTGGAGTAAGCTCTGGAAGGGGTGTTTAGTAGCTCTTTAACAGTTGTGAAAGTATAGATCCAGGTGAAAGCGATGTTAATAACGAATGGGAACCCCGAGGCTTAAGAGAAAGTTTTGTAAAAATCAGCTAAAACCACGTTTGTGTAAGAGCACGTCTGAGCAACGCATGCACAGTTGATTAGCACGAGCTGCATTAGCACTAGCAAATACGTTGCACTTTGCTGATTTATTTATCATTACATCAAGGTTATGACTGTACTCATAGGCGCCGTAAAGGGGTGGAAGGTTAGGACGATTCTAAGGGCCCAGGCTGATGAAGGGCCCAGAAGAGCAGACCCTCTTTTTCTTTTCTTATTTCTTTTCTCTTTTTTATACATACGTGTAATGTGCTAGGGCCCCTCATACACTTAATGTGTATTTTGTCCGTTTTGACCATAGATTTAATATTTAACAAACAAATAATGTATTTACTGTTTAAGTCACACCCCTCCCCCTCACAATGGTTCATTCCACCTGCGCTGTCCGAGCTACGCTCGCTAGCCTAGCGTCTCTTGCTTATTGCATTTGTTATGATGCAGTGCAGATAGTGACACACGCAGGCATGTCACATCAAAAGTCAGGGCATCAAAAACGGAAAGAAAAGAAGGAAAGAGAAGACCGAGAACGCCGAAGTCGACAGTATGTCACACAGTTTTTCAAAAACAAAGGTAGCTTGCCCTATTCCTGTATTCCAAAACTTTCACTTACTTATTTTTGTTGCTACATGGCCTGCTTTTATCTAGCTAGCTTAGTAAAATAATTACTGAATTATGATTTACATCCAACAATAATAACATCTCTGCTGTCTCCGGGTTATCGTGTCTCATAGACACAGATTCAGCGGCCGCTGCACACCCACGTCTCCCTTCCCCCGCGGCCCCGTCCCCGTCTCTGCCAAACAAGGTGAGCCTGAGCGCAAAACTTCACGAAGATTGAAAGCTCTAAGCACGTCTTATCTACTGTGTTCTCCACATGATGATAACTTTACTAAACAAAAAGTAATCTACACGCTTCAAAAATTACAAAAAACAGTTTGCCGTGTGTTCTGTGACGTGAGGGCCAGTTATGTGATGATCAAATCCATTCTGTATGCCAGCCATTGATTTCAAAATACAACACTGATCTGACTTGTGAATTTGAAGATGAAGTCAGACACCTCAACTCTGAATATAGGGCCACTTTCCCAGGGTGTCTGTCACCAATTGATCTGCTCAACAGCATTTACAAGATGCAGCTGCAGAGTATTTTTGGGCAGGTCTGTAGTTTTGCGAATATTTTGCACATTGCCTGTGACCGTTGCTGGTGGCGAGAGAGCATTCAGTAAGCTGAAACTGATTAAAAATTATCTTAGATCTGCTATGTTGCAGGACAGACTTTGTCACCTTGTCATACTATCCATTGAAAGCAAACTGGCAAGAAAGCTGAACTTTGATGATTTGATACATGATTTTGCCAGCAGAAAGGCACGCCGCTGGGCCATTATAAAGTGATGTTGAACATAACTTTGTTATACCTGGATAACAAACAGTTTATGTCTGGTTCAGTACTTGTTTAGTCCTGGACTGGTTTAGGCCTGGCATTACTCCTGGTGTGTCTTGATTTTGAGCCCTTGGCCTAGTTTTAGTCTTGGACTGATTTAATTATGGGTTAGTTGTAGCTGATGTTTCCTGATTGAGCAGTTGGACCCAGTTAAAGCTTGTTCACGTAAAGTATCAATATGTGTACATTATGTTCTGTTGTGTTTGCAATTGCAATTGAGATAATAAATATTCTCCTTTTATGTAAACAAGTACATATTTCCATAGCTTTTTCTTGTTTTTGTAGGCTTTTACTCATCAGACATTTTAACTATGCAATGTGCTAAGTATCTTTTTGAAAGTATACAGGGCATGTTTATTGGGTTACATTTTATCTGTAAAAAATGTAGGGGGCCCAGACATTTTTGTTTCCATAGGGCCCAGAATTTCTGGCGGCACCCCTGACTGTACTACAGACATGGCATGACCCAATATGATAAATGATGTGACACGGACTTCTGCCCAAGTTCCGGCCATTTCCACATGTTTGAGGCTTGCTACACATGTGCATAGTGACCTAATACGTATTTCGGCAAATGAAGACTTGTAGCCACAGCTGCCCTGGAATGAACTAACAGAAATGAGGCTGCCAAACTACACAGCGTACACAGTCAATATGCAATGATATTTTTCTCAGATTTTCTAAATTATCAACTCAAATGATAATTTTATACAGTCAGCATAATTTTCAAGTTTTAGAGGATCATTTGAATGTGATTGAAATGATAACAGTTTTTTCACAAATAAATATAATAAACAACTTAAAATGTACTGTTCCAAAAGATTATGCACAGCAGCGTTTCAATACTTTTCATAGGTCGTAAAGTGAAAATGATAATTTGTTGAATTTGCAGCATTAGGAGGTCATATTTACTGAAATCAAAAGCAATTTAAATCAAAACCAAAAACAGGTCAAGTTGCATTTAGTAACCCTTATTTGATAGCATCATTTTTAAATCCATTAAACGTGTGAGTTTTTGGAGAGTTTCTGTTTGAATTTCTTTGCAGGATGTCAGAATAGCCTCCCGGAGCTGCTGTTTGGATGAAAACTGCCTCCCACTCTCATAGATGTTTTGCTTGAGGCTCTAAAGGTTCTCAATAGGATTGAGCTCAGGATGGGGTCCACATCATGAGTTTCTCTCCTTTTATGTCCATAGCAGCCAATGAAGCAGAGGTTTTCTTTACAGTTAGTTCTGGGCCACTGCGGCCGTTTCTGCTCATGAGCATTCAATTAACAGTTTAGAGGAGGCTGGATAGACGGTCTATGCCAGGGGTGGGGAACACGCGGCTCTCGAGCCCCATGCGGCTCTTGGCCAATCAGAGTGTGGCTCTTTGCATGACTGGATATGTTTAATACAATGCGGCTCTTTGCAAAATAATTGGTACATCTTTCCCATAAACTGTAACAGTCTTTAAGAATCTTGACCGAAAATCCATCCATAGTCCTACAGACCCTGTTTCCCATCTCTACACACATGTATGAGAGTCTGTCTCTCTCCTTTTCGAGGCGGCGTGTAAAAGGTGCCCGCGCACCAGCCTCACTCAAAGCAGGATGTAGGTTAAACAACAGTCAGGCAGATCGTGGCACTGGGATCAGCTTCTGTGCGTTTCAAGTTTCTGATGAGCCTACTCTTTATTTGATGTAAGTTGGCCTCATATTCACAGAAAAAGATCAAAATTAGGAAATGGAAAAAAGCCGAGCTCTAATGAAGCATATGATGCGAAGCGCGACATCGTAACGCGGAAATACACAAAGTCATTGTCTTTTCTGTCACATGTTGTAACTGTAACAAATGCAACATAAACAGAATCTCAGTCGTCCAGAGGCTCCTGATTAAAGCTTATGAACTTTGTGCAGCCTAGAGTGCGTTCTCTGCACAGTCCAGTCAGGACCAAGCTGCAGACACTAAGCGCACAGGCCAGGGGTGAACTAGAGGAGGGGGCTCAGTGGGCAGGCCCCCCCACACTAACACACTCAGGCATTAAAAATCAAAAAATCTAATTCTGTCCCAGTCAGAACAGAACAGCACACAATGTCAGTTTATTTAATATACATTTATTTCAATCTTGGTGAGGAGTAAAACTATTACATCTAATACAATTATATACAAAAAAAGAAGAAGGTTGAAAATTGCGGCTCTTGGTTTCTGACTAGTTGGCCACCCCTGGTCTATGCACAACTGCAAGCCTCTGGAGTCCAGAGGCAGAAACTTTTCTTATTGTGCCTTTATAATATTCAAGATTCAAGATTCAAAATTGTTTTATTTGTCAAACCATGTGACTGATTTGAAATGATATTTCTCTCATCCTTGATTGTGGAGCGGGGGGGGGGGGGTGGGGGAAGAGGGGTGGGAGGGAGGGCAGGGAGTTCAGCTTCTCGATGGCCCTGTGTACGAAACTGTTCTTAAGGCGACTGGACCTGGCCCGTAGATTCCGCAGTCTCCTCCCTGAAGGCATTAGACTGTGTGATGGGTGCGTAGGGTCCCTGGTGATTCTGACGGCTTTGCGGGTGAGACGGGTGGAGTACATGTCCTTAATGGAGGGGAGAGGAGCTCCACAGATCTTCTCCGCTGCTCTCACGATGCGCTGGAGGCTCCTTCAGCAGGAGGCAGTGCTGGCGCCGTGCCACACAGTGATGGAGCTAGTCAGGATGCTCTCTATAGTCCCTCTGTAGAAGAACCACACAGTGATGGAGCTGGTCAGGATGCTCTCTATAGTCCCTCTGTAGAAGAGCCACACAGTGATGGAGCTGGTCAGGATGCTCTCTATAGTCCCTCTGTAGAAGAACCACACAGTGATGGAGCTGGTCAGGATGCTCTCTATAGTCCCTCTGTAGAAGAGCCACACAGTGATGGAGCTGGTCAGGATGCTCTCTATAGTCCCTCTGTAGAAGAACCACACAGTGATGAAGCTGGTCAGGATGCTCTCTATAGTCCCTCTGTAGAAGAACCACACAGTGATGGAGCTAGTCAGGAGGCTCTCTATAGTCCCTCTGTAGAAGAACCACACAGTGATGGAGCTGGCCAGGATGCTCTCTATAGTCCCTCTGTAGAAGAACCACACAGTGATGGAGCTAGTCAGGAGGCTCTCTATAGTCCCTCTGTAGAAGAACCACACAGTGATGGAGCTGGTCAGGATGCTCTCTATAGTCCCTCTGTAGAAGAACCACACAGTGATGGAGCTGGCCAGGATGCTCTCTATAGTCCCTCTGTAGAAGAACCACACAGTGATGGAGCTAGTCAGGAGGCTCTCTATAGTCCCTCTGTAGAAGAACCACACAGTGATGGAGCTGGTCAGGATGCTCTCTATAGTCCCTCTGTAGAAGAACCACACAGTGATGAAGCTGGTCGGGATGCTCTCTATAGTCCCTCTGTAGAAGAACCACAGTGATGGAGCTGGTCGGGATGCTCTCTATAGTCCCTCTGTAGAAGAACCACACAGTGATGGAGCTGGTCAGGATGCTCTCTATAGTCCCTCTGTAGAAGTTGCACATAACAGAGGCTGGGACTCTAGCTCTTCTTAACTTGCGGAGAAAGTAGAGACGCTGATTACTTTTCTTGACCAGAGATTTAGTGTGCATGGTCCAGGAAAGGTTCTCTGTGATGTGCACACCCAGGAACTTAGTGCTGGTCACCCTCTCCACTACAGCACCATTGATTGTTAGAGGAGCATGCTGGACCCGTGCTCTACGAAAGTCCACAACATATATATATATATAATATATATCAAAGGTTTTCATACCTAGTCCATGGCATTCAACTATTTCATGCTTTTCATCAGCAGAGAGATCCTTTTTGTTTCTCATATTGCTTGAAAATGGTGGTCTGCTTAATTATATGGAACGTCCTTTTTCAGTAGTTTTTCCCTTAACTGGGACAGATGTAAAACTTTGTCTCACTCCCATCACCCGCACTAATTGCTGGACCTTGGGGGACCGAGCCTTCGCAATCCCCGCCCCCACCTCTTGGAACTCACTCCCACCGTCCATTAGAAACACTGACTCACTACCAAACTTCAAATCCGTTCTCTTTTGCCGCGCGTCAAGGCGTTTCGGTGCGTTGGGGCAAGCAAAGCCCTTCCACATTTAGGCTAAAGTGAGCCTTCATCATTTTAAAAGTTACTCATCTAACGTTCCTCAGCCAAGAGCAGATTCAAATCCCGTCTCACTTTTACGTTTACTGCTAGAGGCGCCTCTAGTGCCTGTGGGCGGCTCTATATCGGCGGCACCGTCATGTTGGCCACAGGGCTCAAAGTGGGAAAAAAGAAGCCGGAAATTACGGTACAAAGTCAGAAAATGTCCAGCTCTGTTGTTTACTTGGACTTTGTCCTTTATAATAAGACGCTTCTGCTGTTGGAGCTGCACCAGCCCCTATGGCTCCTCCTGCAGGTGGTGGGTCCACAGAAGGACGGCCTCATGGTTCTAACCGGGCCTGTTGGTCTCTCATAAGGGGCTTCAAGTGTCCATTCTCAGAAATTATTTTCGATTTTAAAACAGAAAAGTTGTGGTGTCCAAAAGCAGATCCATAATCCACAATTAAGCGTTTGTCTATTTAAGGTGCCCAAGAG
Organism: Proterorhinus semilunaris; assembly: GCA_021464625.1. Taxonomy (NCBI): domain Eukaryota; kingdom Metazoa; phylum Chordata; class Actinopteri; order Gobiiformes; family Gobiidae; genus Proterorhinus; species Proterorhinus semilunaris. The sequence continues at coordinate 27,948,771 of CM038362.1, read as the reverse complement.
GTGCCTAATATCTGATTAAAAAGGCAAAAGCCAGCACGACAGCCCTCTTTAATGACCTGCTGCCTCATGATGTGTTCATTCATTCATTTCGGGGCTTGGCGAACATACTGAATGGGCTCGGTTGTTGAGCGCTCGTCCACCCTCTCATCTGTGGCGTGTGTTGTGGGGCTCGTCGTCTGCAGGTGCAGATGGTGTGCCTGGAACGCTCTGGAACACACCGCATATGGCCCCGCTCTCTGGTGATCGCATTCGGAAATTACCGCCGCCACACGCTGACCAAAAAAAAAAAGAAAGTGGCACCAGAAGCTCCCTGAGGCCCCGCGGAGCCAGATTGGGGCTGACGGCAGAGGATGGCTGGAGAGGCCGGTCACTGGCTAGAAGGCTCCGACAGATGGAGCAGGTCCAGCGTGTCCTTAATGTGGCACGCTCCGTGCTCGAAGGGAACTGAGTGGGCCATAAACCTGCAGGAAGAGCCGCCAGAACACTGGGGATTGTCTTCTCAGACTTTCTCGCGCTTAAAGAATATACAGTAGATTACATCTGGGTGTGTTATGGAAAATAAAGCTTTCACTTCAAGTTCAACTTTATCTACAGCACATTTCCTGAACAAAGACAACTCAAAGTGCCTAATACATTTACTTGGGTAGAGTCTTCCAGGTGGAGCACGGAAAGTATGAAGGTTAATTTGTCTTTTTATCATCAAAGCGTTTTATTGTTAGAGTATTGTATATTTGACCTGGTATTTTGATTGTCAAACTACTAAGTCAAATACAAAGTATCAAAGTGACTTGGCATGGCTTAATAACCCTTTTAAACTGGTGCAACCCTAACCCTAATACTATTCAAATATATTAGGTCTTCAAAGAAGGTTCTTGAATCATCTTCTGTACTCTGTAGTTGAAGTGTCAACGTTTTGCCTTTTAGGTATAGACCGCAGGGAGGGGTTCAGCTTGGCTTAGTCCCTCCCCTCTATTAAGAGCTATTCTCCCCTGAAGGTAAACATCTTTCAAACCAACATTTTTATTTAGCTACAATTTCGACCTCTCTGTCCTCCAAGGAGTGGTTGGTGCTTTGAGGTGGAAGTGAAAATGGTTTTAGTAACTCTCACTAACCTCCCCAGTGTCCTCTACTGTTCATGGAGGGATTTTCTTTCCTGACAAAAATAGCTTCTTTAACTCCTCTTTCAAACCAACGTTATTCTTTAGCTAAAATGTTGACCTCCCCGTCCTCAAAGGAGTGGTTGGAGGCTTTGAGATGGAGGTGGTTGGAGGCTTTGAGATGGAGGTGCACCGCAGACTGAGGGCCCTCATGAACCGTAATGGTGGGCTCAGATTTAATCTTCCGTCACTTTACTCCAATCTCCTTCAGGAGAAACCGAAAGGGCACGGCCAGTCCAAGGAGACGGCACCTCAGCCAACAAAAGAACAATAGGCAGGTAATTAGCAGTGATCAGCCATGAATAGGACAGATAATGGGCAGTGATCATCTATGAATAGGACAGGACTGACCGATACTGAGGTGAGCAGATCGTTAGAGACGCTCTACTTCAAAGGGGTTTACCCACAGGTGAGAGTAGCTGTGATTAGAGGGGAGGAGCCAGGCCTACCCTAACTCCTCCCCATTGGTCTATATATTCAGCTGCGTCCAGAGTGGGACTTTTGTCGCTGACGAAGCCTTTTGGATGAGAGGCAAAACGTTCGAAGACTTCAACTACTGAGTACAGAAGATGAATCAAGTACCTTCATTGAAGGTACACAAGCAATGTATACAAGATACATAAAGCATCAGAAACAGAGCCTCAAATGGCATAGTTTTTAGTAAGGTGTACCAACTCCTATTAAAAGGCGGTGGCAAGTACCCACAGAGTGATAGAAATATATACATACAAACATGAACAATTAAAAAGCGAACCACAGGTGTATATACATTGTACACAATTATGTGCGTTTGAAGAAAAAAAGGACACATATTTTTTTTAAACCGATCCGAACGCAGAGAGGAATGGCTAAATTCAATCAACAATACTGCAGTAATGTTGTAGTACAAGGGCACTGGAGTAGTGGTGTATATGTTATGTATATGTTAGTGCAATCACAGAAACGGCCTTAGGTCAAACTCTTCGTTCGGTCCCTTACGGCTCAGAGTGTTCAATGTGTAGATCCAAAAAGCTTCTCTTTTTAATAGCAGGGAGTCAATGTCCCCACCCCTCTGGGAAGTTTGACCTGCTCGATACCCTGATACCTCAATGCACTTACGTTGTGTTGAGCCTGATTGAAATGTGCCACTGGACTTTTAGTGTCGTGGGTCCTTATGTTAGATCTGTGTTCTGAGATCCGATGTAAATGACGTTGTTTGTGTTGAAGAGTGCGCCGGTCCTTGGATGATTGAATGTTCTTGTTTTTTGGGTGAAGTTGCATTGCGTGCAATGTCCACATTTGTTTTGATCTTTATCATTTATTTCTTTTTTATTTTGTAGCTTTTGATGGTAGAATTATTATGGGTATAAAACACAAACTCTAAATTGACTCCCTAAATATGCACATACTGCACTCTTCCCTTGTACGACCCTGCATTCCACATATGGTTATACGAAGGAAATGTGCAGTTTTTGTTGTGTCAAATGCAGTTTTTTTGCTTTCTGGTATTTTATTTATGTTAGTAAATTATCATCTGCGTCAGTATCAATCATAATTTGAGATGTAAAAGTAGTTCATGTAAAGCATTACTTTCTTATGGTAAGGGTAATCCATATACTGTATTAAGTGTATGTATATGTATATTGGGTACCTCATTTTTTATAAGAACCGAAATAATTTTGACTTGAATCAAAGTTATTCAACAAACAAACAAATCTAATTTGAACTTAAAGGTTAAACTTTCTACAAAAATAATATATAAAAACTAAATATATAAAAATATTCAATGAACCATTTCATGGTTTTTACTTTGTGTAAACCTTTCCATGGATAGTTCCATCATGTGGCTATTTCGACCATCATCTGGTCCTGAGACAGTGCCATAATCGCATTTTTGACTATTCGAAATACACCGCAGTGAAGGCTGATGAAGCCAAGACAGGTTTGCTGGAGCGGAGTCCTGGTTGCCACGGCAACCTTGGTGGAATGTGCAGTAACTGCGTTCCCCTTGGTTTTTGTGTCAATTTTGTAGTTACTGCAAATTAAATTATGGATTTTCTCTAAAACAAAATAGTTTTGAAACAAACCACTTTGGTACAAGATGGTACAGATGAGAAGAAGTTCAAATCTGCTCTTAACTCAATTTTGACAAACTATGCAGTTACTGCCTTTTTCCTTTGTAGGGCAGCATAGTTATCTTGGACCGCTCGGTCTATGTCAGTGAAGTACAATGACAACTCGATAACATAGGTTTCTACAGGAGACTAGACCACAATCCCGCTGCCATTTTTAAATCTAAGATCTCAAACATGCTGGATCATCTCCTCGCGAATAATGAAATTACCAAATCTGAACATGCCTTTATGTTAGTTGATAGTCCAGTGACGCCAGTCCTGTATATTTTACCTAAAATTCATTAAAAAAATACATGGGAGTTCCACCAGGCCGGCCTATTGTTTCTACGATCGGCTCACTAACAGAAGTTGCCTCATAGGGCTGTAACAAACATTAAGGCAATAAAACAGAGCAGTAAATAAGACAATGTAAAGTTCCGGTGAATCAAATATCCAGGCAAACATAATGTCCAAATAAGCGTCAGCAGTGGGTGGGACGAGCAGCTCGGGTGTCCCCTGTCCTTAGACTCTCCAGCACGGCAAGGAAAAACTCAAAAACCCAGTGGGAGAAACGAGAAACCTTGAGGAGAACCACAGAAGGAGAGATCCACTCCCATGGACAGACAGGCTATAGAGACCCAGGGCCGAAGGAGTCCCTCAGCAGACGGGCCAAGATTACAGACCGTCCAGTCCTTGTAGTCAGTAGGCAGGGTTCCTCCGTTCAGCCGGGTTCCTCCGTTCGATCTAGACAGGCACTCCCAAGGGGGAGTGGGACAGGAGACACCATGTGAATAGTAATGAACAGACTACAGATAAAATAAATATTGTATCATAATAAGACAAAGTTTGCAGTAAGAAGAAGAAGAGGATAGCGCTCAGTGTCCGTACTTCCCACAGCAGTGTTTCTTCTAAGGCAGCTTTACTTCAGGCTGAGGGTTAGAGCTTTACTTCAGGCTGAGGGTTAGAGCTTTACTTCAGGCTGTGGTTAGAGCTTTACTTCAGGCTGAGGGTTAGAGCTTTACTTCAGGCTGAGGGTTAGAGCTTTACTTCAGGCTGAGGGTTAGAGCTTTACCTAACTGACCTGATCATAAGCTAATTCGAAGAGGTACGTTTTGAGCCTAGTCTTAAATGTAGGGACTGTATCTGCTTCTTTAAACGTGAGCTGGGAGTTTATTCCTCCAACCTTTGGTCACCTCGCTCCCATCATACATAAAAGACTCCTTCCTCAAAATGTTAAAACTATTGTGGTTCCTGAGCCGTGTTTTCTTGTTAACATGGACATAGAGTCACCATATACCCATGTTCCATTTGCGTGGAGATTGTTCACCCAGCACACAACGCATTGTAGACCTAAATGAGATTGTATTGACGTCGAATTATTTCATGTTTGAATCTAAATTCCACCTGCAGATTTCGGGCACCAGTATGGGATCGAAGATGGCCCCCAGCTTCGCCTCGCTCTACTGTGGATATTGCGCTCAATACAACTTACAATCCACATCTAAAATACATCTCCATTTGGACTAGGTACATCGATGACGTTTTCTTTATTTGGAGTGGCACAGAAATTCAACTCAAGGAATTTCATGACTTTATTAACACAAATGACTACAATCTCAAGTTCACCATGGAGTATGACTCACACAAGATGAGCTGCTTAGACATTCTGATATACACTGAGTCCAACAAATTGGGCACAAACCTATACAGAAAAACTGCTGACCGAAATTCCATCCTACACGGCAAATCCTTTCACCTCACACCACTTTAGAGGAGTTTACCCACGTCTCAGTTCAATCAACTACGACACATGTGCAGCTCAGATACTGACTACCAAACTCAAGCAGATGACTTGGTGAAGCGGTTCGAACAAAGAGAATACAAAAAAGAGTGGATTGTGAAGGTTTAATTCCATCTCCCAAAATGAGTGTCTCGAACAAAAAAGCACAAAAAAAATGGAACCTAGAATTAACTGCATCACCAATGGGCAAAGAATTCGAACAAATAATCAACAAACACTGCATATCATACGGTCAGATCCCAACTTAAAGGAGCTCTCCCTTCCACGAGCTGTTTACAGGAGACCTCCCAACCTGAGCACACTACTAGTAAGAGCGGATTTGCCCTCTCTAATGCAACCACATTTTACAAAATGTGTCGTCTGGTAACTACAAATGTGGACATTGCACGTGTAGCATGGACATAGGCCAATCACTATAGATATCGTACGGTATTAGGCTAGATCGGAAGATTAGGTTCAGCTCAAGGAGGTAGTGGCCCAATAATCAACATCAGACAATTGTTTCTTTTGGTGACGGTACCATATGTATTGGTGACTTAAATGATAAATAACAAACTAAGAAAACATTAACCCAATATGTACAATCTGCAGAGTATATTTACAACAGGAAAAGAAAGAAAAGAGTAACGTTGTTGCCCACAACGTGGGTAACAGGTAGTGACCTCTGGGCCACACACACGCGGGACGAACGGCACGCTGTTTACACGGCTGCGCATAGAGTTCAGTTCGTTTGGGTTGTTCAGCGACTGTTGTTTATAGTTTATAGTCCAGAGCGCAGGTGTGTGTGTGTGTGGAGTGAGAGGGTGGGGTGAACAGGCTGTCCACAGCCTCCTACCCGAACTGGGAGAGATGTAGAGGTTTCTTCCGCTCCAAGGCTAGGACTTTTAGCTCGCCATCGGGTCCGTGGTTACCGTCACAGGTAAACCTGGCCTGTGCGATATGAACAGGACCATGTCACTATCAAAACATCACTAGCTAGTTATCATACTTCATTCTTGTGTACACATTAAACATTATATTCCAAATCCATCCCATGTAAAAGGGATAGACAATACCAGCACTGTATTCATCCATTTAAAAGCGGAGATGCTACGTAGCCAATCCAGTGTTGGCACCGGAGCAAATGGTAAGTGCTAATAGCATAACAAAAAACAAACAACTCACCAAGACCCGTTTTATTTCCGGCACGACGCAATCAACCGGCTCCCACTCCCAAGGCAGACGAGGACTACAGGAGCAATACAGCCGAGTAAGCGCCCGACAGAGGAATTTAAAGAACAAAAATAAACGGCTAAGAGACTGACCTGTGGCAGCTGTTCGTTGTGCATCCCACACCCTACTGACTGAGAACGGCCCCGGCGGTTTATAAGACGTGCTACCGCTACGCAATAGGTTAGCCGCGGTCACGTGACAGGCGTAAGGTCATGACCCTAGTGACGCATAAACGCTCACACACTAGATATTATTTGCCGATTTTCGCCCAGGTTACACACGCAATGCAACTTTACCCATAAAACAAGAACATTCAATCATCCAAGGACCGGCGCACTCTTCAACACAAACAACGTCATTTACATGTTAAAATGCCCATGTGGCTTGGCGTACATCGGCAAAACGACCAGACCACTGAAAAATCGGATCTCAGAACACAGATCTGACATAAGGACCCACGACACTAAAAGTCCAGTGGCACATTTCAATCAGGCTCAACACAACGTAAGTGCATTGAGGTATCAGGGTATCGAGCAGGTCAAACTTCCCAGAGGGGTGGGGACATTGACTCCCTGCTATTAAAAAGAGAAGCTTTTTGGATCTACACATTGAACACTCTGAGCCGTAAGGGACCGAACGAAGAGTTTGACCTAAGGCCGTTTCTGTGATTGCACTAACATATACATAACATATACACCACTACTCCAGTGCCCTTGTACTACAACATTACTGCAGTATTGTTGATTGAATTTAGCCATTCCTCTCTGCGTTCGGATCGGTTTAAAAAAAATATGTGTCCTTTTTTTCTTCAAACGCACATAATTGTGTACAATGTATATACACCTGTGGTTCGCTTTTTAATTGTACATGTTTGTATGTATATATTTCTATCACTCTGTGGGTACTTGCCACCGCCTTTTAATAGGAGTTGGAACACCTTACTAAAAACTATGCCATTTGAGGCTCTGTTTCTGATGCTTTATGTATCTTGTATACATTGCTTGTGTACAACTTTGTAAAAGTACCTTTTTTTAGTTTCATTTATTAAAAAATATGTATGTTACGAATTGTATTTCGGTCATGTGACCTCATTAGGCACTACAAATACAGGTGTTTTCTCTTCCTGCTTTAAGTCTGATGAAGGGTCGATGTGTGGCCCCGAAACGTCACTTTCGTGGTGTGTGAAATAAAAATTGACTGGGAGCATTCAAGCTGTGCTGAGCTTTTTCAACTAGTCCTTTGGAACCCGCACACTTTTCAGGTCTCTGTGATGTGTCTGCTTAACCTTCACACGGCAAAACGCGGCTTTTTTGAAGAATCTTTTGCAACTAATTCCATATGTGTTCATTCCCAAATGAAGGCCTTCAGTGAGAATCTACAATGGAAATAGTTTGAAATAAACAAAACAATACATAAAATAGTGTTTCCAAACTGTTGACTGGTATTGTAAATGAAACTATCATAAAACAATATGATTTCAGCACCAAAAGTCTGCTCTTCCACAGAGGCCCTGCAGTTCGGAAGTGGGGGCCTCAGCACAGGCCTCTCCTGACACCACACAGCCCCTGGAGAGTTCCAGCGATTCCCCAGACGCACAGGAAGACTGCAAAGGAAAACGGTGACAGTGCCACTCTCACTGACAAGGCCAGGATTAGAGTTTTACAGTATTACATCTTTATTGTAACAGACCAGGGGCCACAGTGGGTTAAGCATTTGTCCCTTGACCAGAGGGTTATTGGCAGAGGCCAGATTCTTGCCCAGAGTTATTGTGTCCCACGTTGTTCCACTCGGTCACAGTAATGTGTGTGAGGTGTGTGGTATTTAAATGTCCTGGGACCTGTGAGAATCCCTTAGAGGAGCCGTCCAATGCTAGACCTTAGGGTTGCTGTGGAGAAAACAAGATTCATGTTTATGGAGCAGAGATGTCAGGTTTTTATTTTTTTCTTGGAGGGCCATATTGGGTCAGTTTCAATCATTTTGTATAGCCCAATATCATGACAGAAGTCGCCTCAGTCCCCACTGCTTTGTTAAAGTCCAAACTGTACACACGCTCCAAACATAATAATAACATCCATCCATCTTCTTCCACTTGTCCGTTGCCGGGTCGTGGGGGCAGCTGTTGGAGCTGCTCCAACCCCTATGGCGGCACGGTAGCACAGCGGTTAGTGCTTGTGCTTCACAGCTAGAAGGTCCCCGGTTCGATTCCCACCTGGACGGGCCTTTCTGTGTGGAGTTTGCATGTTCTCCCCGTGTCTGCGTAGGTTTCCTCCGGGTACTCCGGTTTCCCCTACCACCAAAAACATGTACAATAGGCCGGGATGAATGATGTGAGTGAGTGGTTGGTGGTGGTCGGAGGGGCCGATGGCGCAGATTGGCTGCCTCGCTTCCGTCAGTCTACCCCAGGGCAGCTGTGGCTACAACAGTAGCTTACCACCACCGAGTATGGAGTGAATGATTAATGACGACAGTGTGGCGCTTTGAGAAAAACTTGGTAATACAGACTTGTAAAGCGCAATACAAGTGTAAGGCATTATTATTATTATTATGGCGCCCCCTGCAGGTGGTGGGTCCACAGAAGGACGGCCTCATGGTTCTAACCGGGCCTGTTGGTCTCTCATAAGGGGCTTCTGAACCGCTCTTTGTCTGACCCGTCACCTAGGACCTGTTTGCCATGGGAGACCCTACCAGGGGCACCAGGCCCCCGACAACAGAGCCCCCAGGATCATTCAGGCTCAAACCCCTCCACCACGTTAAGGTGGCGGTTCCAGGAGGGGATAATAATAACAATACCTTATTATTTTTATTATTATTATTATTATTATCGCCTTACATCGAGGAAACATATTAAAAGTAGAATACAAACATTAGAGAATGCCACAGTTTGAAAACAAGAAAAATCTGATATCCAAGCTTTAACCCACCTTTGCCTGGAGTATACCGAGCCAAAAGTTAAAATTCTGACTCTGAAAAATGGTAATTTGGAGAAAACATTTCATATTTTACACTTCCTGTGGCAGAGAGCCCGGAGACAGCCCCGTTCTGAATGATTCTACAGAGAGGAGAAGAGTAGCTCTTCCCAGCTGCTTCCAGCCAAGCGAACCACCACAACAAAAACATTATCCTCCTGCTGCTTTTGATACAGCTCGGTCAATAATTCATGGAGGGTCCGGAGTGTTCCTACTCCCTCCTCCTGCTCGCAGCAGGCCTGGCTCAGATGCATTCCTCACGTATTTATGAGATGTGTGACAGCGAGAGAGGCCCTTGCACTGGGGTCACTGTCAGAAAAACTCCTCTACACTTTTACCACTCTATTCGGGCTCTTTTCGAATGTAGGGATGGAAAAAGAAATGTTGTCAAAGCGAATTTGTGGTTGTGTACATGGTTGAATACATTTTATAAGTCTAATATGAGGAGGTCGTGCTTCGGTAATGATTAAAGTGTAAACAATGGACCTAAGCCTGGCTTTGTGACTCACATATATCTCACACACTTAGTAGTTAGTTAATTACTTCTGTGATAGTTTCTTAATCATTCATTAACTGTATAAGTGACAAGACTAGTGGTACCCAACCTATGGGGCGGGCCCCTAGGAAGGGCACCTGAGATTACAGGAGGGCCCAGAGTTTTGCTTGGTCAGAGGTTCAGGTCATAAAGGATTTATTTGAGCAATATATGGTTAAAAATATTACTGAGAAAGAACTACAGGTGCATTAAACACTGCAATTTCAGTTTATTTGCAATTAGCTTTGGACTGGAGGGGCGTGGCCAGATTATAGCACGTGCAAAAGTTGTCAACCAGTGAGGTAGATTCAAATGTTATCCAAATTATTATTATTATATTTTTTGTACACCCATGGGCCGAGACTCTGCCCCCCAATTTTCATCGTCTAAATATCTCACACCACAAGCAATATATGCACATATAATATGCAATACAGTGCCTTGCGAAAGTACTAATACACCTTGAACTTTTGCATATTTTGTCATGTTTAAAACCCTAAACGTAAAGATTTTATTTTGCAAAAAATAAAAAGAAAAGTGAAAAGTGCATAAGTATTCATACAGCATTTTCTGAGTGCATTAAATTGCTTTTATAACATTCCTAATGACTGCAGAAAGTTCACACCTTGTCCTAGCCATTAAATAGAGGCCACCTGTGTGTAATCTACTCTCAGTATAATTCCAGCTGTTCTGTGAGGGCCTCAGAGCTATGGTCAGAGTGTATTGGTCACTAAACAACATCATGAAGGCCAAGGAGCTCACCAGAGAGGTCAGGGATAAAGCTGTGGAGAAGTTTAAAGCAACGTTAAGTTATACAAAGATTTCCCAAGATTTGAACATCTCACGGAGCATTGTTCAATCCATCATTCAGAAATGGAAAGAGTATAGCACCACTGCGAACTTACCAAGACACGGCCGTCCACCTAAACTAACAGACCGAACAAGGAGAGCACTGGTCAGACATGCAACCAAGTGTCCCAAGATAACTCTGGAGGAGCTGGGACGTCCTGCCGCTGAGCTGGGGGAATCTGTACATGGGACAACTATAAGTCGTACTCTACACAAATCTGGCCTTCATGGACGAGTGGCAAGAAGAAAGCCATTATTGAAAGGAGGCCATAAGAAATCCCGTTTGAAGTTTGCTAGAAGTCATATGGAGGACACAGCTACCATGTGGAAGAAGGTGAAGAATAGTTGGGAAGATGGATGGAGCCAAATACAGAGACATTTTGGAGGAAAACCTGCTGGAGTCAGCAAGAGAATTGAGGCTGGGGCGGAGATTCACCTTCCAGCAGGACAATGACCCTAAACACAAACATCTACAATGGAATGGTTTAAAAACAAACATATTAATGTGTTAGAATGGCCCAGTCAAAGTCCTGACCTAAATACTATTGAAAATCTGTGGAAAGACCTGAAAACTGCTGTTCACAAACGCTCTCCTTCTAATGTGACAGAGCTTGAGTTGTTTTGTAAAGAGGAATGGGCTAAAATGTCAGTCTCTACATGTGCAAACCTTGTAGAGTCAAACCCCAGAAGACTTGCTGCTGTTATTGCAGCAAAAGGGGGTTCCACAAAGTATTCAGTCATGCTGTATGAATACTTATGCACGCCCCACTTTTCACTTTTCTATTTTTTGAAAAATAACAGAATCATGGATCATTTTGCTTTCACTTCACAGTTGTCTGTTACTTGTGTGTGAACTTTCATTAAAACATTCAAAATAAAATCTTTACGTTTATGGTTGTAAACATGACAAAATGTGCAAAAGTTCAAGGTGTATTAGTACTTTCACAAGGCAATGTATATGATCTTGGCACTCCAGACTTAGCACATGTAAGTAGGAAGTACTGGGGTGGAGACACTTTTCTCCTCCAACCAGATCGACTCCGGGGAGGGAGAGGGGTTGTGGGAGAGTGGGGGGTGAACATGTGCATTTGTTTTGTTTCGCGTTCACGCCAAGCGGGACGATCCGCGCCACAGCGGACGGCTGTAGCTCTGTCTCTCTCAAGACATGAACATTGTTTAGCTCACGATGGGGTAAATCAAGTTTTTAGTTTGACCTGTGAGAGCCTAAGGCTTAAGGAAGAACACAAGGCCGCGCGATGTAAACGAGGAAATGGATGTCAGTGGTGCTCCAATCAGAGCAGTCACCTCCTCTGGCGACGCCCTCTCACATGGCAAAGGCGCAAAGCACAAAGCTCCACTACTCGGATAATCATTTGCCAAGAGCCTGCGCCCCTCCATGCGCCCCCACAAGATCTGACCCTCAATGTCTGTCACTTAGGCCTATAAATTACAATCCGATTGCTGGAGTTTCCAAGCTCTTGTTTTCAGTGTACAGTATGAATGAAGCCTGTTGTGGAATGGCATAACGCCCATTAATGACACAACATGTCAAACAAGCAAACACAGACCTGGTATAGCCAAACAAATCAATTGCATTGTCTTCCATTGTCTACAAACATAAACTACTCTATAAATGTAGTCAGTACATCTCTAGCTTTTAGCCACTTCTTATTTGAGAAATAATTCATATCATATCATATCATATTTTCGGTTCTATGGTTCGGTTTGTGGAGTGAAAATAAACAATGCGATCACGTGCGGAGCGGCGATACGTCGTAATGTCGACATTTTCCACACGTGTATGAGCGCATTATAAAAGCAACTAAAGCAGAACAACAGGAGTCCAGGTTAAAGTTTGGACTTCGGTGATGTCTGGAGTCTGTATTCCTCTCTCAGCGCGAGGCTCCAGCAGCTCCAGACTGAGCAGGACCAGGGGCGGAGCTACAGGCAGAGGGACTGGGCAGAAGCTATGGGGGAAACACTAAGGATTTTAACTGTAAATAAAAAAAAGTGTACATAGATGTACCAGCCTGAAAAGTGTGTGTCATGTGTTGCTATAATAAACAATGGGTTTGGAAAAGTCAACTTTGATTCCTGAAGACAAAACAACACTTCAGCCAATATCACTTCATTATAGCAATGGAAAAAAAAAATTATTCTGTTCTTTTACATTTTTTTCTTGATTATAGTTGTTTTGTGCAGGGAGTAGTCGAAAAGCTCAGTTAACAAGCCATGAATCAAAACCTGTCCTAAATTTAAACTGTATTATCTAAAAAAAAAGAGTCATTTGGGAGCCAAAAGACCCGGCTCTTTTTGGTGAGCCGATCCAAATGATCCGGTTCACCAAAAAGAGACAAAAATTCCATCACTAGCGCAAATACCTGGGCGGGCCGAGAGATGTGCACGGCGTGGGGGCAGGTTACGTGCCCGAGCCGCTGCTCAATGTCTCATTGTCCCTCTCCGCCTCATTGTTCATAAACATCGCGCTGCATTTACAAAACCAAACTGTGTATTTATCCTGTAAATGAAACGCTGTCCTGAGAGAGAGAGTATCAAAGCCTGGCCATGCTGCTTACACGTGACAACACAACCCCCCCGCACCTGCACCCCCTCCCTGAGTATAACCACATGTTGTATCCAATAGACTAAGCCTATAGCATACATTTGTATTAGAGATTATAATGACATTAATAATAAAAAAAGAACAAAAAGAGAAAAAAAATCGACCCGACCCAAACGTGAAATCCCGAGCCGACATTCGGGCCGGGGCCTAAAATCTAACCTCTAGTCACAATACATCCCTAAATCAAGTCCTGACGACAAAATGGCTGCCTCTTTTATTAGCATTTTGATGTGACTGTGTGAAGGAGGCTCTTATCGCACTCTGCAGTACCACACGTGCGTCCTGGAAACAGGGTGTCTTTTGTAACTGAGCCGTCCATCTGCCAGACACTGAACCTCTATTGTCTCTTTCTTAACTACTTTATCTTTTTCCAGTTTTTCGGTAACTTTCACAGCTTTCACAGTTTCAACAATTTCAACAAGTTATACATCAAAATGTTCAGCATGTTCAAGAGAATTATGCTATTACTTTTGGGACTTCAACGATTTCCGGTTTTTCCGCAATCGGACAAAAATCGGTCGATTTTTCCCATTGACTTATAATGGGGCTTCAACAAATTCATAGTTTTCAGCATTTGTTTCAAGGTTTCAACAGTTTCAAGGTTTCAACAGTTTCAAGGTTTCAACAGTTTCAAGGTTTCCAGGAGTTTCAAGGACTTCAGTGCAATAATGCAACCTAATAGGGTTTTTTACATGTAAACCAGTATAATGCAACTTAATAGGGATTTTTCCATGTAAACCAGTATAATGCAACTTAATGGGATTTTTTACATGTAAACCAGTATAATGCAACTTAATGGGGTTTTTTACATGTAAACCAGTATAATGCAACCTAATAGGGTTTTTTACATGTAAACCAGTATAATGCAACTTAATAGGGATTTTTACATGTAAACCAGTATAAACCAGTATAATACAACCTAATAGGTTTTTTTTTACATGTAAACCAGTATAATGCAACTTAATAGGGATTTTTACATGTAAACCAGTATAAACCAGTATAATGGAACCTAATAGGGTTTTTTACATGTATACCAGTATAATGCAACTTAAAAGGGATGTTTACATGTAAACCAGTATAAACCAGTATAATGGAACCTAATAGGGTTTTTTACATGTATACCAGTATAATGCAACTTAAAAGGGATGTTTACATGTAAACCAGTATAAACCAGTATAATGGAACCTAATAGGGTTTTTTACATGTAAACCAGTATAATGCAACTTAATAGGGATGTTTACATGTAAACCAGTATAAACCAGTATAATGCAACCTAATAGGGGTTTTTACATGTAAACCAGTATATCCATCCATCCATCCATCCATTTTCTTCCGCTTTATCCGGGGCCGGGTCGCGGGGGCAGCAGTCTCAGCAGAGATGCCCAGACTTCCCGATCCACGCACACCTCTTCCAGCTTTTCTGGGGGGACCCCGAGGGGACACCAGGCCAGCACAGAGACATAGTCCCACCAGCGTGTCCTGGGCCTTCCACGAGGCCTCCTCCCAATAGGACATGCCTGGAACACCTCCCGAGGGAGGCGACCAGGAGGCATCCGATACAGATGCCCTAGCCACCTCAGCTGGCTCCTTTCGACGTGGAGGAGTAGCGGCTCGAGTCCGAGCTCCTCCCGGGTAACTGAGCTCCTCACCCGATCTCGAAGGGTGCGCCCAGCCACCCTGCGAAGGAAACTCATTTCGGCCGCTTGTATTCGCGATCTTGTCCTTTCGGTCATTACCCAAATCTCATGACCATAGGTGAGGGTGGGAACGTAGATCGATCGGTAAATCGAGAGTTTTGCCGCTTGGCTCAGCTCCCTCTTCACCACAACGGTCCGATACAGCGACCGCATCACTGCTGACGCCGCACCGATCCGTCTATCGATCTCACGCTCCATCCGTCCCTCACTCGTGAACACGACCCCGAGATACTTGAACTCCTCCACTTGAGGCAAGGACACCCCACCGACCTGAAGCGGGGAAGCCACCTTTTTCCGGTGGAGAACCATGGCCTCAGATTTGGAGGTGCTGATCCTCATCCCGGCCGCTTCACACTCGGCTGCAAACCGCCCCAGTGCGCGCTGGAGGTCCTGATTTGAGGAAGCCAACAGAACAACATCATCTGCAAACAGCAGAGATGAGATTCTGAGGTTCCCAAACCGGACACCCTCCGGCCCCTGGCTGCGCCTAGAAATTCTGTCCATAAAAGTAATGAACAGAACCGGTGACAAAGGGCAGCCCTGGCGGAGCCCAACACGCACCGGGAACAGGTCTGACTTACTGCCGGCAATGCGAACCAAGCTCCTGCTACGGTCATACAGGGAACGGACAGCCCTTAGTAGAGGGCCCCGTACCCCATACTCCCGGAGCACCCCCCACAGGGCACCACGAGGGACACGGTCGAACGCTTTCTCCAGGTCCACAAAGCACATGTGGACTGGTTGGGCGAACTCCCACAAACCCTCGAGCACCCGATGAAGGGTATAGAGCTGGTCCAGTGTTCCACGACCAGGACGAAAACCGCATTGTTCCTCCTGAATCCGAGGTTCGACTATTGGCCGGATCCTCCTCTCCAGCACCCTGGAATAGACCTTACCAGGGAGGCTGAGAAGTGTGATCCCTCTGTAATTGGAGCACACTCTCCGATCCCCCTTCTTGAAGAGGGGGACCACCACCCCGGTCTGCCAATCCAGAGGCACTGTCCCCAACCGCCACGCGATGTTGCAGAGACGTGTCAGCCAAGACAGCCCTACAACATCCAGAGACTTAAGGTACCCGGGACGAATCTCATCCACCCCCGGGGCCTTGCCACCGAGGAGCTTTCTAACCACCTCGGTGACTTCAGCCTGGGTGATGGACGAGCCCCCCTCCGGGTCCCCAGCCTCTGCCTCCTCATCGGGAGACGTGACGGTGGGATTGAGGAGATCCTCGAAGTACTCCTTCCACCGCCCGACCACCTCCCCAGTCGAGGTCAGCAGCCCCCCACCCGCACTGTAAACAGTGTTGGTGAAGCACTGCTTCCCCCTCCTGAGGCGCCGGATGGTTTGCCAGAATCTCTTCGAGGCCGACCGATAGTCCTCCTCCATGGCTTCTCCGAACTCCTCCCAGACCCGAGTTTTTGCCTCTGCGACTGCACGAGCTGCAGCACGCTTGGCCTGCCGGTACCTCTCAGCTGCCTCCGGAGTCCCACAAGCCAACAAGGCCAGATAGGACTCCTTCTTCAGCTTGACGGCATCCCTTACTTCCGGGCGCCACCACCGGGTTCGGGGGTTGCCGCCGCGACAGGCACCAGACACCTTACGGCCACAACTACGAGCAGCCGCCTCGACAATGGAGGAGGAGAACATGGTCCACTCGGACTCCCCTACCTCCCTCGGAATCTGGGTGAAGCTCTTCCGGAGGTGGGAGTTAAAGACCCTACTGACAGAGGGATCCACCAGACGTTCCCAACAGACCCTCACAACACGTTTGGGCCTGCCAGGTCTGACCGGCTTCTTCCCCTGCCAGCGGATCCAGCTCACCACCAGGTGGTGATCGGTTGACAGCTCAGCCCCTCTCTTCACCCGAGTGTCCGAGACACGCGGCCGGAGATCAGATGACACAACTACAAAGTCGATCATCGACCTCCTGCCTAGGGTGTCCTGGTGCCACGTGCACTTATGGATATCCTTGTGCTCGAACATGGTGTTCGTTATGGACAAACCGTAACTAGCACAGAAGTCCAATAACAGAACACCACTCGGGTTCCGATCGGGGAGGCCGTTCTTCCCCATCACCCCCACCCAGGTCTCACTGTCGTTACCCACGTGGGCGTTGAAGTCCCCCAGTAGAACAATGGAGTCCCCAGCCGGAGCACTATCTAGTACCCCCCCCAGGGACTCCAAGAAGGCCGGGTACTCTGCACCGATGTTGGGTCCGTAGGCCGAGACAACGGTGAGAGACCTGTCCCCGACCCGAAGGCGTAGGGACGCGACCCTCTCGTTCACCGGGGTGAACTCCAACACGTGACGGCTGAGCTGGGGGGCTATGAGCAAACCCACCCCAGCCCGCCGCCTCTCCCCGCGGGCAACTCCAGAAAAATGGAGCGTCCAGCCCCTCTCCAGGAGTTGGGATCCGGAACCCAGGCTGTGCGTGGAGGTGAGCCCGACTATATCTAGCCGGTATCTCTCTACCTCCCGCACAAGCTCAGGCTCCTTCCCCCCCAGCGAAGTGACGTTCCATGTCCCGAACGCCAGAAGCTGCGCACGCGGACCAGGTCGTCGAGGCACCTGCCTTCGACTGCCACCCAGTCCTCTCTGCACCCGACCCCTACGGATCCCTCTGCGGGTGGTGGGTCCACAGGAAGGCGGGCCCACGTCGTCCGTTCGGGCTGTGCCCGGCCGAGCCCCCATGGGCAGAGGCCCGACCACCAGACGCTCGCATTCGAGCCCCAACCCCAGGCCTGGCTCCAGGGTGGGGCCCCGGCTGCGCCATACCGGGCGACGTCACGGTCCTTGTTAGTATACTGTCCATAGAAGTCTTTGAACTGCTCTTCGTCTGACCCGTCACCTAAGACCTGTTTGCCATGGGAGACCCTACCAGGGGCATAAAGCCCCAGACAACATAGCTCCTCGGATCATTCGGGCACTCAAACAACCCCACCACGTTAAGGTAGCAGTTCACGGGGTTGTAAACCAGTATAATGCAACTTAATAGGGATTTTTACATGTAAACCAGTATAAACCAGTATAATGGAACCTAATAGGGTTTTTTACATGTAAACCAGTATAATGCAACTTAATAGGGATGTTTACATGTAAACCAGTATAAACCAGTATAATGCAACCTAATAGGGATTTTTACATGTAAACCAGTATAATGCAACCTAATAGGGATTTTTACATGTAAACCAGTATAATGCAACTTAATAGGGATGTTTACATGTAAACCAGTATAAACCAGTATAATGCAACCTAATAGGGATTTTTACATGTAAACCAGTATAATGCAACCTAATAGGGATTTTTACATGTAAACCAGTATAATGCAACTTAATAGGGATTTTTACATGTAAACCAGTATAAACCACTATAATGCAACCTAATAGGGATTTTTACATGTAAACCAGTATAATGCAACTTAATAGGGATGTTTACATGTAAACCAGTATAAACCAGTATAATGCAACTTAATATGGATTTTTACATGTAAACCAGTATAATGTAACTTAATAGGGATGTTTACATGTAAACTAGTATAATGCAACTTAATAGGGATTTTTACATGTAAACCAGTATAATGCAACAGTTTCAAGGACTTCAACAGTTTCAAGGTTTCAACAGTTTCAAGGACTTCAACAGTTTCAAGGTTTCAACAGTTTCAAGGACTTCAGCAGTTTCAAGGATTCAACAGTTTCAAGGACTTCAACAGTTTTAAGGATTTAACAGTTTCAATGACTTCAACAGTTTCAATGATTTCAACAGTTTCAAGGATTCAACAGTTTCAAGGATTCAACAGTTTCAAGGACTTCAACAGTTTCAAGGTTTCAACAGTTTCCAGGTTTCAAAAGTTTAAAGGATTTCAGGAGTTTCAATGTTTCAACAGTTTCAAGCACTTCAGGAGTTTCAAATATCTATCAAGTATGTTAACAGTTTCAAGGCCTTTTCAAGGATTTCAAGGATTTTTCAGCTAAATTCCACATTAGATCTGTTCCGCAGTCAATCGCAATGGCTTCAGCCATTGCAAGTTTATAGTTCAATCTGGTCTCTTTTTGTGAGACCACGTTATGTTTTTAAACTTAGACTGAGACAGTACAGGGAATAAATACGTCACACACTTGGCAGATGCAGTACACTTTCACATGGACATTTTTTTTAGGTATACTTTATTTACTTGTAGGGAATTTGTCGTCTGCATTCGACCCAACCTTCAATGCCGCTGGGGCAACCTGTAAGGAGCAGTGGGCGACAGCAGTACCGCACCTGGGGACCCATCTCCAGATGTGGAGCCAGGCAGAGGGTCAGAATCACCTGGCAGACGTGGGGAGAACATGCAGAGTCCACACAGAAGGGCCCCGTCAAGCTGGGAATTGAACCCGGGACCTTCTCGCTGTGATGCACGAGCGCTAACCACTGCGCTACCATATCGATTAGCGCTTGTGCTATATAGTAGAATGTAGGCCTCATGTCGAGTCTCCAGTTGAGTTTCTATTTCAGAAGCAGGTTGTGTTTTTTCTTTCTGTGTGTGATTATGGAAATGGTTTATCTACACGTGCCCCGGCCCAGACGTTACGAATGCTGGATTCAGCCGTTCATGCCTCCCGGTGCTTCGTAACAAACTGTGGCCCGTGAACTCATCCTTGAACTGTGCTCCCAGGTTGGATGAGCTGCTTTGGCGACTCGTCGGCTGACACACTGCTACAGGTTTATATGTATATAACGGACTTGTGAGTGTGTATCTTCAGCTCAGGTCTCTGATGGACCTTGTGCTCTTCGTCTTCACTCTCAGGATGTCTACGTACTCACGGTCCCTAGTGTCAGGACAAAGAGAGTGCAAAAAGGCTTTCCAGTATCGTGCGCCTACAGACTGGAACGTTCCTCAGAGCACCATTAAACTCCCCGATCCTATATCTGTGGTTCAGTTTGTCACCAATCGGAAGGACCTGGAAATGGGAATCATTAACTTGCTTTTACTGAGGACTCAATTTACTGTGATGGTGCTTTGCTGCTTTGTTTGTCACTTTTGTATCGACTATCCTTCCTTTAACCTCTTTTCCCTCACCTTAACCAAGTGCACTTTCTCCAGTTACTCTTTTGTGGCTTTTTTGTTGCATATTGGGGTGTTTTTTGGTCACTTTTTCATCGCTTTTTTTGTCACTTTTCTGTTATTCTTTGGTTGTTGTTTTGTTGCTATTTTGCCACTTTTTAAAATAAGCTTTTAGATTTGGGTAAAGCCATATGAGTGATACTGACCATCAGCTCCACATTTGCAGATGGGCCCGCCCTTACGGGTTGCCCCAGGGGGATCGAAGGATGGGTCAAATGCAGAGGACTAAATAAAGTAGTGATGGGTTAAACGAGCCGAGGCACCGATACACGTATCATGCACTGAAAGCAACACCTGAGCTGAGCTGTGTCACCGAGCCACAAGTCATGTGACCCATACAGACAGCCACTGTGTCATTTTGTACCGTGTAGTGTTGTCGCAGCGGCGAGCAGCAGCGGCGAGCAGCAGGGCGTGCCAGTTGAACGAGACCAACACTTGGCTCATTTTGTCATGTGGGATTTATGCACCACACGCCAATCCCGTGGGTGCTCTCGGCCATGAGGCAATTCTGTCCTGATAACAAAATGGTTCAATAGATTTAGCGTGTAAAGCACAAGAGAAGAGCCATCTGTTTCCTTCTCTTTCACATCCATGTTGAAGTGCACCAAAAGAACAGATGTAGGCTAGTACATAATGCAACTATAATACTGTCCGTGTAGCTCTGTGAGGAGAGCGTCCGGTTTATAATCAGATGGTCGTGGGTTTGAGGCAGATGATGCTCTTTGATGGTTTAGTCCTTTGACTTGACATCCACTGGTAAACAAATGCAGCAATATTTCTGCTGCCATATTATTGTCACAGGCACTATCCTTTATTAAATCTTGGTCAGTGACTTTTCGATGGTTGTATCACTGATACTCATTAATTCTCATTCTTTTGTTTTTGTTCTCATTATCCGGAGCAGTTTTCCTCTTTCTCAATGATCACTCTCAATCCTGATGATTTGAGTCACAATCAATGAGCTCAGTTAGTGCTGATTTCACTTTTTTCAGGCTCACTGCTGCAATGCTTTTTCACCACCAGATGGCGCCTTTAAGCCTGCCAACACTGCATGACACAGTGTGATACAATTTGTCAAAGTGTGTGACACACACTTTGAGGTGTCATCTACCCATCACTATAATAAAGTGAAGCATGAAGTTGCACTAAAACCCAATAGCTTACACTTGTATTGTGCTTTACAAGCCTGTGTTACCAAGTTTCTCAAAGTGCTAGTCATTATTAATTCATGCTGTACTCAGTGGTGGTAAGCAACGATTGTAACGACAGCTGCCCTGGGGTAGACTGATGGAAGCGAGGCTACCAGTCTGTGCCATCTCCCCCTTCTGACCACCAACAACCCCTCACTCACACCCTACTTCCATTCTGGCCTGTTGTACATGTTTTTAGTGGTAAGGGAAACCGGAGTACCCGGAGGAATCAGATCTTGGCGGTGCGGTGGCATATGGGATGGCACATAGTTCCTAATCGCCGGTCCCTATGCTAAAGGTGCTATGATAGTTAGCATTGAGGCTAACTCCTTCCTAACTGACAGCACTGTTCGGAGGCTTCTTATCATGGCGGACGCACATCCGGTTTGGAGCTAGACCTCTTACCAATGTTTGTGTTTCGGATTTAGCCAGGGAGAACATACAACCTCTGCCCACTTTGTGGTTGGGCTTGGTGGACCGTGGTGGGAAGCGAGAGCGTTGCCGAGGGGGCGTGGTCAGTGCCACGACAAACCGCTGGTATAGCGTCAGATAAACACAGACCGTGCGGCTGAGTAGCGGACACCTCTATGGTGTGCGAAGTGTTAATGACACACGCTCTGCTGTTCTGGGGATGTAATACTGAAAATCTGCATTTCCACTTCCTCCTTCGCTGGCGTGATCGGGGAAGGATCGGCTGATCAGATCACCGTGTGCTCATGACGTGGACCTCTACTTTTACACAAAGTTCCACCAAAAGAAGATCCAACATCCATTAACCTTTTAGCCATGATGGGGGCAGGACACTCCCGGTTTTAAACGGGTTTGGCCTAAATAAGGACCAAATGCACTAGTTTACACTAAAATGACAAAGAATTAAGTGGGAACACCAGATAATACCCTAACATATGCACTACCGCTCAAAGGTTTGAGGTCACCCAGGCCAGTTCTATAGTTTCTCTAATCAGCACAACAGTTTTCAGCAGGGCTAGCATAATCATCATCAATGACCCGCTAACACGATTAGCTAACACCATGTACCATTACAACACTGGAGCGATGACCTCTGCACACCTATGCAGGTACAGTGGTCCCTCATTTATTTCAGGGGTTACGTTCTAAAAATAACCTGAAATTGGTAAAATCCGGGAAGTAGTCAGCTTTATTTTGTACAACTAAAGAGACAACAGTAGCTCTGACCAAAGTTTATCGTAGCAGTTTCAGGTGAGGGGGCGGCGTTAGGATGGTTCTGTCCCTCAGGGTAATCTATTTCTTCTCTTATTGTGGAGTTTTTTTTTTTTTACTTATTAAAACCATATTAACCATTATAAACTATTTGAACTTCCAAGTACCACCTAATTAATTATTTGACCTTTGACCTGAACTGAATTTATTTAAGTAATTCTAGTCTACACTGGGACACATAGGACAAAGCCAGCAGAGTTTTACTTTGTACAATACTTTTCCCCACTAGATTGGCAATGGCAATTTAATTGAATATAATATAATGTCAGTCACGATTTAAGTTAAATTGTTTCTGTAAGTGTTGACTGGAAAATCGTGACAGTTTTAATTTCTGAAGGATTAGTTTCGAGGCTCAGAGACTCATCATTCTACTTTGATAACAGTGTAAACGAGAACTTATTCAGTCTCAATACAAACATTCTCATTTCTATTTAAACCCAGCGTTCTTCATTACATGTGATAAAAGTAAAACATTTTTTTTGGTGGTATGAACAGAGAAATGTCATCTGAGACACCAGTTGTCAGAAGTCAGGGGAAGTGGCTGGGTGGCAATGCAGTTTCCACGGTAACGTTGCGTCCCCAAGACCTTTGCGCACGCCGCCCTCGCTCTGCTCACTATCAGAGTTTGTCATAAAGAACTTTTAATAACTCCACTTTCTCGGCCCCCACAGTGCTGCTGTTCGGGGGGGCAGCAGCACTGTGATGGTACAGGCTATCCCTGAGGCGGCCGGTCAGTCGCAAAGGCCACTCCAGCGGACCAAAGCCTACTGCATGCACTAAATCCAGCCCAATGGACAGGCTGGTGAGTGTGTTTGTGTGTGTTTATGGAGTATGATGAGGGACATTTGTGTCTCACAGCAAGAACCAGCCACATGCCCTCTGCCCCTGACGGGACGCTCTGACCGAAGAATGGGCCAAATGCAGAGCGAAATGTTCCCTCCAGACATTCCTAACACAGCGGTCTTCAGGGTGAGGGGTCTGTGAGGGGTAAGGGTGAGCACATGCGAGTACAGTAGTTGGGCTGCATTCATATTCATGAGAGTCCTCACAGCCGGTACAGGATACCCGTCTTTGTTTTGTGCCCTGAGGGGTCCTCAGCAGCACACAGAAGTATCCAAGGCCAGCAGAACAAAGGCCTTATTAAATGTATGAAGCTGGGGCGGGACTCCCACAGCTGCAGCATGTGGGGTTCTGGACAATGGCCAGGATTTTACTGCTAATGTTAAGAGCACTAAGAAATCAAGTTCAGTTCAAGTTCAAGTTTATTTAGCATATGCAAAGTACAAGGTTTTTCCCTGGCGCTCTCGCCTCTGAACAAGAAAACGAATACATTAAAAAACATGTATATAATACGACACAAAGCATTCCAGCAATAAGACGCTCTCTTTTAAGCTAATGTTCATGAGCCTCACCGCCTGAGGATAAAACTGTCTCTGAAACCAGATTTCTGAGATTTGAGGCGCCGCAGACGGAGAAAAGGGAGTGTGCGGGATGACTTGGGTCCTGCAAAATGCTGAGAGCCTTTTTCCCACAGCACTTAGCGTACCCGTCCTGTATCTGAGGCAGAGGGTCAGCTTTAACGGTCCTCATCAGAAGGGTGTGGTCATGTAACATTACCAAAGCACAGCAGCAAACCTCCCGTCAGAGCTCCGATTAGGTTCATTAGGTTTTCTAAGAATGATGCTACTTTTATTCTTATAGCCAGACCTTTTGTGTTCATTTTCATGTAGCCTTCCTCAGGGGTCGTCACGTGTCAGTTGATACCACTGTTGGATCAGAGAAGCCATCGAGATCCAGAATCGCCACCCCCCTTGAACCGGGACGAGGGGGGGGCGTACCAATTTTCCCACACCTGGGACACAGTTATGAAGACGTAGGACTGTCTTCCTGCTTAATACAAGCAGGAAGACAGCGCCAAAAACTTTAAATCAGCTGACCAGACACGTCATAGCAACACCACGTGACAACCTCTGAGGAAGGCCACAGCCGTAGCCGAAACCGTCAGGTATGAAAACACTTTCCATTGCACATCTGTAAAAATGGATTTGTCTCTGCTGAGCGTTTTTAATTGCACAGCTGATGAGAAGAGACCAGAGAGTTTCACAAATATGAACGCCAAGAAACTTAAAATTCCTCACAATTTCAACAGGAGTGCTATTAACTTGGACGGGTGTGTTCCTGAAGCCTACAATGAGCCCTTTAGTTTTTTTTCGACACTCAGGGCCAGATTGTTTAGTTTGCACCATGTGATCCGAGAGCTCACCTCGTCCCTATAGTGCATCTGAAATCAAACCTATGACCGTAGTATCGTCAGAGAAGACGGGCCTCGTCCTCCACAGCAGTTTCAGCAAAAGTCGGTCAGTACACAATGCGTTTCTCAGTATTGGGTTCGTGTCTCAGCCTTAACAAATGAAATAAGCCAAAGACATCTTTAAAAACCTTTTACATTAGTTCAGCAGAGATGTGACATTAATGTTCGTGTTGCTTGTCTGATTGGTTCACTCCTCTATGGCCTTTAGTCAGAAATAATGATGCCCATGCTTGTGCTCATAAAACGGTTCTATTTATTCAAATGAAGTTGAAGTGCAAGCAGAAAACTCACATTCATTAGTGTTCATTAGTATATTTTCTTAAAAATAAGCATTATTCTGCAGGAACATTACTAACTCTACCCAAGAGCCAGTTCTCCTCAATAAAACTGTTGTGAAAAAGAGCTCAAACTCTAACAGAGCATTTATTCCCAAAGTAGCCATATAGAAATTAGTGAAGCGTCCGGCACGGTGTGGCATGTCCCAGGCCAGGTGGATCAGAGCCAGAGAGGACCAGCCCTGGCCTACAGGATGCACTGGGCCCTGGCACATCCTCTCAAATATAAAACATGATTAGTGGACAACAATGACACGGTCCCCAAGCCAGGGGCCGTCACAAAACACTGTCCTGATGTAAAGAGCCCAAACTTCAGCCGCAGTGACCCATGTATGTTCATTAACATGCACTGTCCCGACCAAATAAACAAATTAATTGTGTCATCCTTTCATTTTCTCACGTTCGTTGCCCTAGTGTACAAAAAAGTACATGCTTTTCAAACTGCTATAAAAGCCATATACTTTCATCTTTTTTCAAAATATTTTCACAAATCTGAAGAATCACTTCTCACCTTCTCAAAACTACCAAACATTTTGTCTGTTTGAAAACAAAAACTTTGAAGTTTGTGTTACAGAACAACATAAAAACCTCATTATCTTTAGAATACTGAATAGTAGAGAGCTGGGGCTTTGGTGGATTTTAGGGCCTTGTGTCAAAGATGAGCCAAAAATGTATTTGACTGCATTTATACTTTTTCTGTAGTGGACGATTCTTTATGTCAAAATGTTCTTTTCTCCATTGACTTCCATTATAAAGAAATTCATGACTTCCAATTTTCTTTGCCCTCGTTTTGCCATATAAAAGTCATATATTTTATCATGTCAGCGTTTCATTTTGAAGAAAAAGAGTCAGATTTGACATGTTGACTGGATTTTTTCAGTTTGGACTGTGTTTCCATTGTCGGCAGATTAATGAAATTGTGGTATTTTCCCGTTAGAATATAATGGGGCCATGGCAGAACCTGGGACTTTTCTGCCATAAAACTTCAAATTTTAAATCTCACTGCAATACAGGAAAAAAGTCACATATCTGTGATGTCAGCATTTCATTTTGAAGAAAAGGAGTTTAGTTTAGTTTATTAATTTTTTTCAACAGGGACAATGTGCACACACATTAATTAAAGATGCTTTGCACCAGATTTAGCTTGAGCTAGTTTCCATCTGTAGTCCCTGAGCAGGTGAGTTAAATTTTACATTTTCTAACATTGTACACAGATGCATGTATCTTCAGTCAGCTTATACTGAAGCTGTGGCTGAGGGGGAAACAGTAGGATTTGTTTGCCTTTGTGTTTCCTATAAAATATATGAATAATTTTCAAATTAACAAATGACACTTAGACACTAAACAAGCTCAGTGGAGAGAATCAAAATCAGTGGTTAGTTTTGAAAACGAGGCCCATATTTGTAAACCTGAGGGAAAAGGTTGTTTTGTGTGTTGAGGTCACTTTGAGCTGCTAATTAATATTTTTTGCACAAAAAAACAAAACAATGAGTTTAGGCTCCGCCCACCATGGTCTGGTTATCACATAAACACAGAGTTTACAAACTGCTGAATATGGCAACAACACTGGCATGTTGTGTTGTTGCTAACTGTCAAAAAAAGTTTAAATTTATAAAATACAGTAAAAATGTCACAAATGAAGATGATTGAGTGATTGTATGCTGTATTTCAATGAGATTTAAAAATGGAAGTTTTCACGTTAAAGTCCATTGGAAATGCCATCTATCCATCCATTTTCTTCCACTTGTCTGTTGCCGGGTCGTGGGGGCAGCTGTTGGAGCTGTTTAGAGCAGTACCAGAGATTCCCACCCAGTTTTCTAACCTGTGAAGTAAGATCCCGTGGTCCACTGTGTCAAAGGCAGCGCTCAGGTCCAGCAGAACTAAAACTGAGACCTTACCTGCGTTGGTGTTCATACGGATATCATTTGTCACCTTGATCAGAGCTGTCTCAGTGCTGTGGGGGGGCCTAAATCCTGACTGGAAAGTATCAAACACATTGTTAGATAGGAGAAAGTAAGTGAGCTGTTGATAGATTACTTTCTCCAGGACTTTTCCTAAGAATGGTAGGTTTGATATGGGCCGGTAGTTGTTCAGTATCTTGGGATCAAGGCTGCTCTTCTTTAGAAGAGGCTTAATGACCGCGGTTTTCAAAGCCTTTGGAAATGCTTCCGTCTCAAATGAAATGTTGACTAACTGAACAAGTTGTGGTAACAAGCTGGTCAGCACAGACTTCAGAAATCTAGTGGGTAATTCATCAAGGCAGCATGTGCATGAACTCAGACCGGAGATAACCTCTTCCATTGTTTTGTCAGTAACAGGTGTGAAATGTGTCAGCTCAAGGTGTTTATCTGGTGGCAGGGTTGCTATTTGTGTTGTGGAAGTCATTTTTAATGCCTTGGACTTTGTCATAAAAAAATATTGCAAACTCATTGCACTTGTAGAGATTAGTTCTAAGGGCAGTGAAACTGAACACGAGAATTGTTTCTGCAGTTTGCGATGATTTTAGAGAAGTACTTCTTCATTTCTCCACGCAAGATCTGGTTGAACTCACAAAGCACTTCTTTGTATATCTCAAAATGAACCTGGAGCTTTGACTTGCGCCATTTCCGTTGGGCTTTTCGGCACTCCCTTTTCTGTGCCCTGACCAAATCTTCACTTCTCCAAGGTGCCTTTTGTCTATTGTTAATCATTTTAACCTTGACAGGAGCAATAGTATCCAAAACATTTAAGACGCTTGATGTGTAAGAGTCCAACAGATTATCAACATTAGAACATGGAGGATTTTCAAATCTGATCATTTCCATAAACTGTGTCCTTGTTGTATCATTTATGTGTCTTCTCTGAATAACTCCAGGCCCAGCCTCTGGTTTGGGTGTAACAGACAGGTCAAAGAAGACACAAACATGATCAGACAAAGCAACATCAACAACATTCACATTTGATATATTAACACCTTTTGTAATGACTAGACCTAGAGTGTGGCCTTTGTTGTGAGTCGCTTCACTCACATGCTGAGTTAAATCAAACATTTCAAGAATATCTCTAAATTCTTTTGTATGCCTGTCATTGGTCACATCCACATGCACATTAAAATCACCTGAAATGACTAAACAATCAAAATCAGTGCATATAAATGAAAGTAACTCAATAAAATCTGTGATAAAACAATTCTGTGGTGGTTTGTAAATAGTCATATAAAGTATGGAAGATTGTTTTATCTCCATTTTGAAAGACACATACTCAAATGATTGAAAAACCCCCAAATGACAATTTGTGGATGACTATATTGTCCCTGAATATTGCACAGACACCCCCGCCCCTTTGGTTTTGGCGTGTTTCAGACACAAAATTGAAATTTGATGGACTACACTCAATCAAAACTGCGTTTCCAGTGTTTTTGTCAAACCATGTTTTAGTTAAAAACATAACATCTAGATTATAAGAGGAAATAAAACTGTTTATTAACAAGGACTTGTTTTTTAATGATCTGACATTGAGTACAGCATGTTAGAGATTTATCTGTGTTTGAGTGGATGGAATCTTTTTGCAAGGGATATGGATTAGAGTTCTTTGATTGGACGGTCTGACTGTCCCTCTCTTATCTAATCTAAGTTGTTTGACAGTACTAATTGTTTCAGAAGAACACACTCCCTCTGTGGACCTCTGGTTGGTTTTGAGTTTGCTATGCATGGTAGCAACGCAGAGGCCCCTAATGTCCTAGACAGCAGCAGTGACGCTGCTGGAGATAACAGCTGTGGGCACCGGTGGTGGGGGCCGAGCTGGGGAGACCTTGGGTGAAAAAGACAGAGGTGGAAGAGGGGCATGATACTTCTTTGGGGATGAAAGCCTTGGTCTTGACATGACTGGAGTGAGGGGAGTCCTTTGAATCCCTTGTTTTATTAAGGTTTCAAAATAGATGGGGAATCCAATAGGTGAGTTTGGGGATGGGAATGATTCAGAAAAATCTCTGGAGGGTGTAGATGTAGCAGTCGGGCTCAAGGCCTGTGGTGGAGCTGATGAAAGTGCTCCTTCGGCTGAATCATTCAGCACCATCATGCGGATGGTGCTGCTGTGGCTGGATCCTTAACTGTGGCTGAGTCCGTTACTGTAGGCGCTGATGGTGCTGCTGTGGCTGGATCCTTAACTGTGGCTGAGTCCGTTACTGTAGGCGCTGATGGTGCTGCTGTGGCTGGATCCATAACTGTGGCTGAGTCCTTTACTGTAGGTGCTGATGGTGCTGCTGTGGCTGGATCCTTAACTGTGGCTGAGTCCTTTACTGTAGGTGCTGATGGTGCTGCTGTGGATGGATCTTAACTGTGGCTGAGTCCTTTACTGTAGGTGCTGATGGTGCTGCTGTGGCCGGATCCTTAACTGTGGCTGAGTCCTTTACTGTAGGTGCTGATGGTGCTGCTGTGGCCGGATCCTTAACTGTGGCTGAGTCCTTTACTGTAGGTGATGATGGAGCTGATGTGGCTGGATCCTTAACTGTGGCTGAGTCCTTTACTGTAGGTGCTGATGGTACATTTCTTCATTTATTTATTTATGTATTTCTGTGTTGCCGTATGCTAATTAGGCGGGCGGTGCTGAACTCAATCAAGAGCAGGATTGGTGGGCTGTAGGTCAGCCAGGGGAACCAGACAGAAGCAATCTATAGCTATCAAAATTACTCCAAGATCGTTGCTAACTGCTCAGTTTTAGTGATGACTTCAAGCGGAAGCGGTACATCGCTGGCGGACCTGTCGCGTGATGTGGCCAACCGGTTTGAAAACAGTAAGTCTGTTTGTGTCCTAAAAAGCTTACATTCGAAACTGCCATCATACCACACAAAAGTGCACAGAGGATCTCTAGCTAGCTAACAGAGTACCGTAATGTGAGGCAGTAATGATCGAGACCGGAGTTCACGCAATCCTAACCAATCCTGCTCTAGATTGAGTTCAGCACCGCCCGCCTAATTAGCATACAGGAACACAGAAATACATAAATAAATAAATGAAGAAATGTAGAAATACATAAATAAATACATGCAATAAATGGATAAATAAATAAAGGAAGAAATGTAGATATTGATAAATAACTAAAACCTAATTATTATGTATTTATTTCTATATGCCTGTATTTATTTATTTATTTATTTATACTTTAGTCATTTTTGGTCCTCCATAGTGTTATGTTCAAACTGCAAAAAAAAATAAAATACAATAAAATTAAAAAATAAAGGTTTGGTAAAATCAATATAATCTCAAAATGTTTGCTTTGCTACATAGTTTATTTATGCTGAAAACATGTACATTTACAAGCACTCTGTCAAAATATTATAGTTAATTTTCATGTCTTGTAATTTTTTGTAATGTAAAGTTCTCTTACTGAGACAGTTGCAATTTGTTACAAGGACAAAAATACAGATGTTAAAACAAAAGAAACATTGGTATGAAGGAGTCATTCTTTTCTAAAAATAAAATAAAAAAAGGTTTAAAAAAATCGGGAAAAATCGAAATCGGGAACTTCAAATCGGAAATCGAATCGAATCGGGGCTTGAGTGAATCGTTACATCCCCAATGTGGAGCCAAGAGCCCAAAAAGTTTAACCTCCACCAAGTTGCGCAAACAGACAGCAACTTTATCGCAGGTTCTAAATCTAAGCAACACAGAGCTGGACCAGTTAGCTGATTTTCTGGACCATGATGATGGTCCACCGTCAATTCTACCGGCTTCCGGACGGGACCCTTCAACTTGCTAAAGTTAGAAAGGTCCTTATGGCTCTGGAGCAGGGACGAATTGCAGAGTTCAAAAGCAAAAACCTTGATGACATCATTATTGACCCAGAAGGTATGAGTTTGTCAAATTGATATAAATGACTTATGTTCCGTATAGCCTTTCTATTTTTAAACTAAGCTAATATTTTATGTTTTTACCTGAACAGTGTGGACGCGGATACGGTGGACGCGGTGGACGGCAATTTGGGTACTTTTACTTACTCTTTCGGTTATAAAAGACACTTAGAGTGAGGAAAATAAGTATTTGAACACCCTGCTATTTTGCAAGTTCTCCCACTTAGAAATCATGGAGGTGTCTGAAATTGTCATCGTAGGTGCATGTCCACTGTGAGAGACATAATCTAAAAAAAAAATAAAAAAAAATAAAAAAAAAATATCCAGAAATCACAATGTATGATTTTTTTACTATTTATTTGTATAATACAGCTGCAAATAAGTATTTGAACACCTGTCTATCAGCTAGAATTCTGACCCTCAAAGACCTGTTAGTCTGCCTTTAAAATGTCCACCTCCACTCCATTTATTATCCTACATTTAGATGCACCTGTTTGAGGTGATTAGCTGCATAAAGACACCTGTCCACCCCATACAATCAGTAAGAATCCAACTACTAACATGGCCCAGACCAAAGAGCTGTCCAAAGACACTAGAGACAAAATTGTACACCTCCACAAGGTTGGAAAGGGCTATGGGGAAATTGCCAAGCAGCTTGGTGAAAAAAGGTCCACTGTTGGAGCAATCATTAGAAAATGGAAGAAGCTAAACATGACTGTCAATCTCCCTCGGACTGGGGCTCCATGCAAGATCTCACCTCGTGGGGTCTCAATGATCCTAAGAAAGGTGAGAAATCAGCCCAGAACTACACGGGGGGAGCTGGTCAATGACCTGAAAAGAGCTGGGACCACCGTTTCCAAGGTTACTGTTGGTAATACACTAAGACGTCATGGTTTGAAATCATGCATGGCACGGAAGGTTCCCCTGCTTAAACCAGCACATGTCAAGGCCCGTCTTAAGTTTGCCAATGACCATTTGGATGATCCAGAGGAGTCATGGGAGAAAGTCATGTGGTCAGATGAGACCAAAATGGAACGTTTTGGTCATAATTCCACTAAACGTGTTTGGAGGAAGAAGAATGATGAGTACCATCCCAAGAACACCATCCCTACTGTGAAGCATGGGGTGGTAGCATCATGCTTTGGGGGTGTTTTTCTGCACATGGGACAGGGCGACTGCACTGTATTAAGGAGAGGATGACCGGGGCCATGTATTGCGAGATTTTGGGGAACAACCTCCTTCCCTCAGTTAGAGCATTGAAGATGGGTCGAGGCTGGGTCTTCCAACATGACAATGACCCGAAGCACACAGCCAGGAGAACCAAGGAGTGGCTCTGTAAGAAGCATATCAAGGTTCTGGCGTGGCCTAGCCAGTCTCCAGACCTAAACCCAATAGAGAATCTTTGGAGGGAGCTCAAACTCCAGCCCAGAAACCTGACTGATCTAGAGAAGATCTGTGTGGAGGAGTGGGCCAAAATCCCTCCTGCAGTGTGTGCAAACCTGGTGAAAAACTACAGGAAACGTTTGACCTCTGTAATTGCAAACAAAGGCTACTGTACCAAATATTAACATTGGTTTTCTCAGGTGTTCAAATACTTATTTGCAGCTGTATCATACAAATAAATAGTTACAAAATTATACATTGTGATTTCTGGATTTTTTTTTTAGATTATGTCTCTCACAGTGGACATGCACCTACGATGACAATTTCAGACCCCTCCATGATTTCTAAGTGGGAGAACTTGCAAAATAGCAGGGTGTTCAAATACTTATTTTCCTCACTGTATCACCCAAACTGGAGCGTTCTAAATAAGAGGCTCCTCCTGGGAGGAGGGAACAAGTATTGCATTATGACTCAACTAGCAAGTCTTTGTTCTTTTCTACTGCTGAGCCATGCAGAGTGCAAACATTTTGGCATGTGCTCTTTAGTGTTAAAGACTTTATTTTCTTCTTTTTTGTGTCTATCAGCAAATCTAGAGATGGCAGAGACTGCAGATCCAAGCTATGGCCATGAGACCCCACAGCCCGATACAACGCTACCATCCAAACCGGCACAATCTAAAGGTATTAACCTGGTATCTGCCATTTTAGGGTTAGAGTTCTTTTCTCCAATTATGCATGGCCAAATCTCAAAAGTGTATTGTTTATTTGTTTGTTTATTTGTTTATTTGTTTATTTGAGCAATACACATTGTGCTCAAAAGGAGTGGGCTGAAGCAAAAAGCTTATGAGCCCCCACCCCCAAGTGCAATAAAATAAAAAAAAGAACATTTCAAAACATTTCAAGCAGCTACATTCATACAGACCAACTTACAACAAACAACAAAAATATATTAACTCTTTATATAATTAATTGAAACAACGCACAGCTACAACAACAATCTAGTTTCATATACGATGTCTAGAACAAAGCAAGTAAAAAAAAAAAATGTGTTACTTAATATATTGCTTGCATATTTTTACCCGTGATTACATAGTTACTTTTATGGTATAAAGGTACATTAATAGATATTATAATCTGAGATCTTGATACTTTCCAGTTGTCATTACCATTCTCAGTATAATTTTAATTTGGGTTTAATTATCATCATCATTATTATATATTTATTTAATTGAGTTATATGTGAAGTATGCTGTAGCCCTGCATAGTGTGGTGCATTAAAAAGCCAGAGAGTGAGCCAGTTGAAGAGGGCAGTAACTCCCCTTCAACAAACCCCCTAACAGCTG
The DNA here is from genome assembly GCA_021464625.1 of Proterorhinus semilunaris. Lineage (NCBI taxonomy): Eukaryota > Metazoa > Chordata > Actinopteri > Gobiiformes > Gobiidae > Proterorhinus > Proterorhinus semilunaris. The sequence goes on along the minus strand of CM038362.1, from coordinate 27,915,104 downwards.
ATTTGTAGATGATGTTCCTATGCTGAGTGGTGCATTAAAAGACAAGGTTTTGAGCCCGTTGGGAGGATTCCTCTCAGCAGATCCATAACCTGCCAACCCTAATTCTCCGTTTGTGAATTTGAGCAATAGAATGACAACCGTTCCAAGCAGCAACACTCTTCCTTGATTATAGAGGAAAAATACACATAATCCATCCTACTGCTCCCCCTAGTGGCAACACATTTCTTCTTGTCTGTATATTTCAAAAGTCTTTTGTTTGTATTTAAATTTGAACAGGTTGATGTTTGGACATCGTTTCAAATCCATCTCCAGTTTATTCCACAATTGTACACCATTAACTGTTGGACTAAAACTTTTCAAAGTTGTGCTATGTTTCTGAATCCTAAAGTTTAATTCATCACGTAATTCATAACGACCAGTACGTTCTTGGAACCTTCTTTGTATTTGGTTTGGTAACAATTTATACCTTGCTTTGTATAACATTTGTACAGTTTGGAACTCAACAATGTCACAAAACTTCATGATCTTTGATTTGAAAAATAATGAGTTTGTGTGGTCCAAAAACCCAACTTTATGAATTACTCGGAGAGCTCTTTTTTGCAACAATATTATTGGTTTAACTGTGTTTTTATAAGTACTACCCCAAACCACAGTACAATAATATAAGTAGGGCAAAATCAGAGAACAGTATAAGGTATGTAGAGCTTTGATGTTTAAAATGTGCTTTGCTTTTGCTATTACTGAAATGCTTCTAGAAATTTTCGTAGATATATATTTAATGTGAGATTTCCAAGTAATTCTGTCATCAATAATCACACCAAGGAATTTGATTTCATGCACTTGCTCGATAACAACACCCTCTATCTGAATTGCTTCCTGAGCATTGCAATTACAGTTGCCAAATATCATCATTTTGCTTTTACTCAGATTTAAAGATAATTTATTTTGTTTGAACCACTTATTGACACTTTTGAGTTCCAAGTTAACAATCCGACACAGCTGTTGCAAGTCGTCTCCTGATGCAAAAATATTTGTATCGTCAGCAAACAAGATAAATTTAAGTATTTCAGACGTTTTACAAATGTCGTTAATATACATATTAAACAATTTTGATTGTTTAATATGTATTGACAGGAGCCCTTGTAGTCTATATGCCAGTGTGATACTTAATTTGTAAGCCAAGACCTTCTAGTTTCTAAAAATATGTGTAGGATGAGTCGAGGCAAGTTACTTTGCCTAACCCAATATATTTTATATTGGTAGTATTAATAATGTAATGTTTGTATATATTTCCGTTTCACAATTATAGCTGTTGTTTTAGTTGCTACAGCTATAATTAGCTACATCACATACCCCTGACCCTCACCCCCGATCAGGGGGACGGCAAGTAATGGGCTAAATACAGCTGTATCTATTTTCCCTGATTTGTCAAGGTATATCCAGTGGTGTGCCGTCAGGGCCAGCAGGGCCTTCTCTGCTGGCCCTGGCCAAATGAAGAAAAAAAAGTGTAAAATATCTTGATAGTATATTTAATTTCTAATTTATTTATATAATGTACAGTTGAGTCGCTTATATTGGTTTTGTTGATGTGTAACTGTAATTTCCTACTCAAAAAGTGCCTTAAACACCTCTGGCGAGCGGCTCCTCCTCAGGGCCTTGTCCACAGATTCTGCTGGCCCTGTGTTGTCAGGCCGCACACATGATTGACAGCCAGCGTGACTGACAGAATTATCAGCCAATCAGAATTCGATATACATTGACAGCTTAGTAGCGCCCCCTACGGTTTGTTCGCCTGGGGAAACCGCTAATGTAGCTGCGCATGCGCAAGACGTTCCAGCCACTCTGAAGAGAACCGGATAAACAGATATTCCTCTTGGAAACGTCCGAACGAGGCAAAATGAAGTGGATTTACTGATCACGGATATTTTGCGCTCCTTCATTATGAAGAGCTTCGAGAGCAAAGCAGCGGGAACGACAGCGGGACGTAGACGCTTCGCCCGGACAGGAGAAGGGTTTCCCCGTGTCAGCTGCGCTGGGACTCGGGCAACAGGTACGAGACTACGAGCGCTATTAAAAAAGGGATCTCAAATACCACAAAACTGTAAGTTTAGTATCTTTTATTACGGTTGATTTGCGTTTGAGTTCATCTCTGGTGTCTCGCTCCGTCAACAAAACATCTCCTAAAAACAGCCGCCTGTCTCCACGTTATAACGCGCTCGTCTCCGTCTGTCATGTGTCGTGTGTTTCCGTATTCTAGCACGAGTGTTCCCGAAGGTGTTTTTGTTTGGGGGCGGAGGCACCGCTGCGTTAGCATTGTTGACAAATCCTTTAGCGAACAAATGCCACGCAAACAGGCAGTTTTATCCATACGCCTGTTGTCGATCAGTTTATATGCGTTTGACTGCGTGAATCCAGGTTGCTATTGAAGGCCCTGACTGAAACCCCACGGCCGCCACTGGGTATATCTAAGTTCATTTGTGTAAGTTTGTGTCTAATTCACAAAAATTCATTTTGTTCCTCAGTTCATCAACCAGTCATTAAAAGAAAGTGGGAAGAAGAGGAAGTACAAGCAGTTGAGAGGCATCTGACTTCCTTCATAACCTCCCTTACTGTTCCAAGGAAACAAGACTGCGAGAATTGTCTACAACTTGAAAACGATGCACTACAAAATCGAAATTGGTCTGCCATAAAATGTTATGTCACAGCCCTTAAAAAGAAACATTAAGGAAGACACGGCAAGGTTTTTTCGGAGATGCCTTGGGCTATGTGCACAGTGCCCCCATGTGATTTCAGATTTGCGACGGTGTCCTATCTTTTACATTTACAATTTGCAGAGTCTCACACAAATGAAGAGATGGCTCAAGATTGTGTAAAGGACAGCGCGTAAAAGTTAGAATGTGACTGGAGCAGGTTAAACAATGACGTACGATGGAACGACTTCACTGGAGGAAAACCTCCAGGTTCATAACAGTGGGAGATTTTGTCTTAAGGCTAACCACTAACACAAAATAATTTTAAATTAAATTAAAACTAGTGCACATTTTTTAACGAGTCTGCGCAAAACGGGATCAAGTAAGTGGTTTAAATTTGATTGAGTTGTTTACACATTATACTGTCATTATTTAACACTAGCCTTAAGATCGTGAGATAAAAGCTTCTCCCGTACGACCACTGGCTTTTCCTCCGGGGGCAACAAGCTTGGACCATCAGTAACTCTGTCCTTTACACAATCTTGACCCATCTCTTGATTTGTGTGGGACCCTGCTAATCGTGTATGTAAACGATGGGGGGGATAAGGCCTGTGTCGCTTTTATTGTCCAGCTGGAAATCATGTGGGGCATGTGCATACAGCCCATTGAAACTTGGCTCAATAAATTTAGATTTTGTTGCTGGAAATATAGGAAAGTTTGTTAATTTGTATGCTTAAAATTCCTTAAATTTGCAATGCATTTTTCCCCATGTCAGTTTAACTACAGCATACGTTTTAAATAGATATCACTACATTTATTTCCTTTTTTTACTGCAGTGTCTCGCTTTATCATACAGTCCCGATCAAAAGTTTAAGACCTGTTGCAAAATTGTAGAAAATAAAGAAAATCACATTTTGCATTGTTGGAACTTAACTAGGTTCCAATTAGAGCTTAAATATGCAACAAGAAGAAATGGCTTTTTTTGTTCCATAACCCTCAGGCATTTAGAATTCCTTAAAAGATCCTTTCTTGCAGTGATGGCATGTAGCAAGAGGCTGTGCTTATGCAGCGCAACCTGACCACGTTGAAACATTGCTTTCAGGACGTCATGAGTACCTGACTGAAAATGACTTTTAATGAACATTTGCACAGATTTGGTCATTTAAAGGCATGGGGTCCTAAACTTTTTAGCAGCTGCAAAATTGTCTTAATTTAATTATTCATTTGTTGTTTTCAATAAGAGTTATTCTCAATGTTTTGTTTTGTCTGTCTCACTCAAATTTCTTTGTTGCATATGGAAGTTCTGATTGGAATCTTGATAAGATCCAACCATGCAAAATGTGAATTGTTGCCATCTTTCAATTAGAGTTAAACATTTGAATGGGCCTGTAGAGCATAAATCTCTTCTTCCCACTTTCCTTTCAATGTGTTTAAAAGCAGCGTTGTTGGGACTACGCCATTACTGTTATCCAACTACTGATAACAGAAAAGTCCTTCTACGAGTAGTCTTGTTACTTTGATTACCTTATTTCAAAAGGAAGGAAAGACCTCATTTGGGACGAGGATCGTCCAGTGTCTTGATTGGATCCTCAGTTTGGTGACATTTTTTGGGGTCTTTCACTTGACTTTTTTGTTCCAAAAGTCATCTGAGGATAGTGCTGGGCGATATGGAAAAAACGTATATCACGATATGGATTATTGTATATCACGATAACGATATATATCACAATATACCACAATAAAGTACGTTTTCAGTTATTCTCTGAAAAGTTTGACCAAAATATCATTGCATACTTTTTTTTGCAACTTTATTTTGCCTGAACTGTCACAAATGAGAAAAATATTAGTGCAGCAATATAAATGTATCAAATGACAACAGATGTGGTGGAGGTAGGGCTACAGTAGCCTTTACATTTTTTGAGCATAACGTACCTCGGGTCAAGGACTTTGACGGGGTCCCGGAAGCTGCCCTTCTCAAATGCATACACGGGGGTCACACCTTTACAAATGTAATGCAAGATGGCCCATGTGATTTCTTTATGGCGCTGGGACGTTTTTTCATACGCTGTGCTTTTTACGAAAGACTTTTTCTAGCCACTTTCACAACTTTCTTTACGTCGCATTTCTTCGATTCTCCCGTATTCTTTTTCGTGGACATTCTTCAAGTGGTATTTGTTGTGCTAACGTCGGGCGCGGAAACAGTCTTTGGCAGAGTTTGCACATGACTGTCTTCTGCTCCGTGTCGGAGCTCTTGAAGCCAAAATGCAACCAAATCACTGACGTACCCCCACGTTTCGGTAAAAGTACTTCTTGGGCTGCTGCCTGCGTAGCAGTTTCCATTTGTTGCGACTCCGGCCCGTTTATTATATTAGATCCATGCTCCGAGCACATGCACGTCGTAAAGCATGTCGCAACAACGTAAAGCGCCACGTCGCAAAACCCACAAGACGGAGTTTCTTTGCAAAAAAGTTAATTTTTATTCTTGATTATCACTTATATAAAAGGTAGAGTATGCATTGCAGTCAGTCCCAGGGCGGCTGTGGCTACAATACAGCTTACCACCACAGTGTGGAGTGAATGAATAATGACTACAGTGTACGTTTCATTTAATGGTTTATTTGGTCGGGACAGTGCAAGTTAATGAACAAGCCACACATGCAAACTCCACTCGGAAAGGCCCCAGCCCTGGTGGAGATCCACCCGGACCTTCTAGCTGTGAAGCACGAGCGCTAACCACTGTGCTACCGTGCCATGCAGTCCTGTCGGGCTTTTGACCAAATCGGCACTATTTTAAAATCACAGCTCATTATTATTCATTTATTGGAAAAATGTTTTCTCGATAGTATTTTGTTTATGTGCGAGGAAGCTGTATTTCGGCCCACGACCCAAATGAGAAAACTATGGTATGTGTAGTGTCTGATGAAACACGCAGCTAAACCACCAGCAAAGAATCCTCGGACACTGTAGTAGTTGGATTATTCCCTTTACTGGATGGTGAAAACTGTAAGACATAGTACAGCATGTGGATATGAAAATAAAGTGCACTCATCCTATAAACTACGAATCAAATACGAAAATATAAAGCTAAACATAGATACAACAATGTACAAACTTACGGCATTGCCTTATTAATGTTTTTAGGGTGGATGGCAGGTGATGGGGATCTGACTGCTCCTGACATGTAGCATGGCTTCTGTTTACACTCGGGACCGCGAAACCGGAAGTAGACGGATAATATTTTTTTACTTAAATTATAGAAAAACATGAATTATTTATTTATACAGGATCAAAATGATTATTTAACTTATTGCAACATTGGATAAGTATTGTTTTTAACTTAGTAAATTACTTATGGGATATTTATTAAATAAACTGCCTTAAAGGCAACACAGTATGACTGAGAGCTCAAACAAATGAAAATAATATTAGAAAAAATCTAAGAGATGCAAACCAAGAAAGTCCGTAGTGATGGGATTATTTTAGGTTTTAAAAGGCAGAATGATGCTGAACTGTCAAGAGCAGGTTTAAAACTGTCCACTTTAGACTTTGGCGTTTGAATTTGGGATGTTATGGCTGGCGACACAGTTATTTCCTGCCGTCCTCCTGATTGTACCGACGGCACAGGCAGGAGACATCGGCTGAGTCGTCGAGGAAATCGCTTAATTCCGTTCATATCCCGAGGCATATGCTGCATAAATATTCACTGTAAATCCCCCGCTCGCGCTGGTGTGAATGAGTTTAATTAATTAGCGCTCCCGTATGCTAGCGGCTCGCAGTGTTGCGGCGCGCTGCCAGATCCGTGTCAGTCACGGAGCCGGGGCCGGGGCGTGACGTCAGTCGCTTGGACCGCACACGGCGCCACTCGCACCATCTGCTCCGCACGCGTCCTGGCACCGCACTCCCATTCACTCTTCTGCCGCATGTTCATTTGTGTGTCTTCAGAACCGACCACTTGGAAGACACTCAGAGGAAGGAATCTGTTCCTCCGAAACAGTTTAGGTGGGCAGGCTAGAGGAACAACATTCAGAGATATCACTTTGAAACTTGTGTTGTTTTGTTTTCTTTCATTTGATGATAAAACAAAAGATGAAACAAAAGTTAAGGCCATGTTTGAATAAAAACTCCCAAATTAACGATGAAATCTAAATAATGGATAGAACCAGGTTTGCATGCATATCAATTGAGATTTGGATATTTGAACAATAAAAGAGGGATTTTTAGACCAACATGGCTCAAGGGCCTATTGGTATTGCAACTCAGTGCACGAAGGTGAAACAGTGACCACCCATACCTCTGGTATTGGCCCCGTATACTTTGCAGGAAAATGAGTAGTATTCAATGGCCAACTTTCTTGTAGAGGTGGATGACAGAAAACAAAAAATGCATGGGCGGTCAAGAAATGAGTCTCAGAAATTCATACAATTTGGCACAAAAATATTTTTGGGATCCTGGTCCAAAAAGTCAATGGACCCATTTTGTACGGTGTTGCCATGGTGATGACTGAAGCAGTCCATGTTATTCTAATACTTACAAACTGTCAGCGCATCAGCGGTACATGGAGGTTAGGGCCATCCAATGTTAATGGGTATTTATTTTATTTTATTGCAGATTGAAACAAATATGTGCCCAGTCGTGAGAACGGGGACCACAACTCGGTTTTGGGGCATTTTGAGTTGGACATAGATTATGAAAGTGTAGTCTCCAAAGTTTCCAACAATGTGTAACACATGGAAATCTGATCATATTTGGAGAAGATGTGGCCATTATAATGTAGGAACTCAAAATATCTCAAAGTTGAGTAAACGGTCTCTAAAAGTTTGGGCAGTTCTCACCTCCCTCTGCTGCTCCGAGTGACAATAGGGCTCATTTACATTTCATTTAGAAAAGCCATACCCCTGTCATGTCATGTGTGTGGGGTTTCAGTCCTCAGGCCTTGAGTTCACTCACTCAAACACATTTAAACTGATGGACAATAGGTGTATGTATAAAACTGCCTTTTGTGCGTGGCATTTGTTTGCAAAAGGATGTTTCAGCAACGCAAACCAAAGCGGCGGTGCCTCCTCCTCCTCCGCGGGGTTTACCCAGTATGTAAAAACACACAGACAAAGTCACGCCCCCACCGCACGCTCCGAAATCTCCTAAATCAAGCCGGTTTGAACCTAAAACCTATGTTGGATGTTTTAATGATTGATTTGATCTGTTTTCTTGTAATTTTATGCAACTGTGAAGCACTTTGAATTGCCTTGTGTATGAATTGTGCTCTACAAATAAACTTGCCTTGCCTTGCCTAAAAGTTTACACTTTTAAATATACCAATACTTCTAGCTTAAACATGGAGAGGCTTCTTTGTGACTTCAACTGAACGATTCTGCAAAAAAGTGGAGATCGCCAATTAAAAAAAAAACTTCTCTTGCCTTTTTCTCCAAAGTCGGGCTGCCGACATGTGTCCCTGGTTCCCACGGCTGTTGTTGGGATGTTTACTGATAACGATTGAAGGCACATCAGGACACTAGGACAGGTACACAGTGTAGTGGTCGCATTATGACCCTTAGTAGGGTTATTAAGGAGCAGGAATCAAGGGCCGCTCGATGTCGCTTGAAGATTTAATGTTGTCTTGTTTTTGGGCCAAAACTAAATAAATATGAAAAAAAAATTGTGAAAAAGGTTGGAGACCCTTGAAACCTGTTGTTACTCAGTTGCCCCAGTCCTAAAAATAACCCAAATTAATGGGTAACCGATAAAGTATTGCTCAGATACATTATGCGCTACTGAGGCTTAAAAGCATTCTTTTGGGCACTGCAGAATTGATTGTTTTAATCAATACGATACAAATACTTTTGTCGATATCGATACCGATACTGGTCATTTCATATGGGTGAATGCATTTCAATATATATTTCGAAAACTGGTTATTTTCAATAATATTAAAGCAGTACTAAGTTGTTAACCTTAATAAATCCTTTACGTAGTTCCTCTGGGAGTAAAAAAGTGTTAATGGGATGATTGGGGGGGGGGGTCTTTCATCTCCCCCGGTGTCTCTGGCCAGAAAACCCTCAATTGCAACTTCCCTGCCACCGGGTCAGAAGGACAATACACGTTAATGGAACCACGAAGAGGCTAGCGCCACTTAAACAGTATTTACAGCCAAGTTTGAGTGAAAAAAAAGATCTCCGTTGTGTAACTGCATGAACAATATCCCTCTCTCCCTTTGTCTTTTCTGTCAGCGTAGTATTTACTCTCACGGACGATTACTGAGTAAAAACACAACATGCTACGACACCTGCAGTGACGCTTATGGCCTCTAGGGGCACGAGTTACTTAGTACTGCTTTAATATGTAAATTCAAATAATGTTACTTTAACAGACTATTTAAACAATGTCAATGTGACATTTAATCCATAAACAAAGTTTAAAATGACAAACAGAACCTAAACTAGTATAATATTGACGGCTCAGTCTCAGAATAATGAAGTCATTTGGCCTTATGAGTTTATTATTGCTGCCGTGCCTTCTTCTTACATATGCACATTTTTATTTATACTTTTCAATACTACAAAAGTAGCCGTGTGGTATTGATATATCAATACTATGGAATCGATCTGTCCATCCCTGGCATCGGGACCCACAATCACCCTGGGATGACAAGTACCACTTGTAAAATATAAAATATAGTCTTTTCCTCAAAAAATAAGCACAAAAATGATTATCAACACAACCCGATAACAAGTCATTTTAACAGACTCAAGTAGAGGAGAAGTAGAGAGTGCTGCACTGGATAAATGAATCTATCCATCCATCCATTTCTTCCACTTGTCCGTTGCCGGGTCGTGGGGGCAGCTGTTGGAGCTGCACCAGCCCCTATGGCTCCTCCTGCAGGTGGTGGGTCCACAGAAGGACGGCCTCATGGTTCTAACCGGGCCTGTTGGTCTCTCATAAGGGGCTTCTGAACCGCTCTTTGTCTGACCCGTCACCTAGGACCTGTTTGTCATGGGAGACCCTACCAGGGGCACCAAGCCCCCGACAACAGAGCTCCAGGATCATTCGGGCGCTCAAACCCCTCCACCACGTTAAGGTGGAGGTTCCAGGAGGGGGATAAATGAATTTTTCTGAGTAAAAACTTTCTAAAAAGCCTTCAATACTGCCTTTTCAAGACTACAACTGAGAGGATGAGGAGGAGCTTCTATCAATGTGACTGCTTAATAAATCTGACTCCTAGCACCTCCTCCTGTAGTAGTGTACTGTATATTGTGTCTTGCCTTATTATGTTGTTGTAGCTGGACTGAACAACATAACATTTAATTGCATGTGTATATGTGTGTGTGACAAATAAACTAAAGAAAGGAAGAAGATCTATGGCCAGGCAGGATTTCAGAACAAGCGCCCTCTGTAGGCCACTGTGGGGTGGTGATAGACCAGTCAAAACGTGCTTTGACAACAGCTATCGATGTTAAAGCAGCTTTCAAAACACCTAGCTCAGTCATTTCTACATCTCGGCTCCTGCCACTGACCATGGGAGGCGACTGGTCCTCCCGGGCAGTGACAGTCCCGGGCCTCGGAGGTCTAACGGCACTCCATGAACAGTTATCTACTGTAATCCAAGTGTAGCCTTATCCCCGGGCGACCGCGGAGACCAGACGACGGCGTAAATCCACAGCTCTGCTCGCCCGCCCGCTCACCGACGCCGTCCCGGGGAATTATTCATCAGAGCAGCTGCCGGCTTTACGTGGACAGACTCTTCAGCGGGCGCATATATATTCTCCACGCAGGATACAGTGGCCCAGTGGCATGTAATCCGAGTGCTGTAGCAACATTTAGCAACGTGTCCGGAATAAGGACGGATTCCGTTTCAAATGAAGGACTAAAAACACCTTCGATTTGAGCCGTTAAAGATATTATTTACATTGAATAACTCAGACTAATGTGTGTGGAAAAGACTTTTAATCGGTAAGGATTGCTCTTTTAAGTGTCTCGAGTGATTCTTGGACACTTACACAATGCGATTCTGAAGCGATCTCACCACTTGTGTCAGAGTTAAAAATCCACTTCGGCGAATCTCCCCGTGTGTTTCCTGGTGAAGTCCAGAGACGACGCTGATGTCCAAAAGTCCTCTCATCTTCCCGTCAGATCCAAAACAGTCCACTGTTGTGTACAAGTCTTTTCATGGTTTAGCACCAAAGTACATCTCTGACATGTTAGAGCCGTATGAACCATCTCGAGCCCTGAGAACTTCAGGGAGGGGTCTCCTGGTGGTTCCCAGAGTCAGGACTAAACACGCTGAGGCTAAAGCTAAAATCTGGAACAGTCTTCATGAGGATGTGAGACAGGCCTCAACTCTGACAATGTTCAAATCCAGGCTGAAAACAGCTCTTTTTACCCGAGCAGATGAAAACTGAAAGTATTTTATCTGCACTCTTGCCTTTTACCTGTAATTGATTAATTTTTATGTTGGATGTTTTAATGATTGATTTGATCTGTTTTCTTGTAATTTTATGCAACTGTGAAGCACTTTGAATTGCCTTGTGTATGAATTGTGCTCTACAAATAAACTTGCCTTGCCTCTGCTCCAGAAGTTCCCCACGCATCCAACAGGTTTGTTAGTGCCGCATCCACAGACTTCACCCATGTGTCGTCCCCAGGGCTACTTTGTGGATGCGCATCTCTGTCAATAACAAGTCTCTGTAGCTCAGTCACAGACTCATGATGTTTCTGCTCTGTGTGTGTCCACACTTAGACCCGCTGCTGTCACTTTATAACACTTAATATCACTTTATATGCTACACATCTGCAAATACCATCCCGCTGTTGTTCATTGTCAAATTGTTGTTGTCTTACCACACGTCACTTTATTTTATATTATGTATTTAATATTTTTTTATGCATGCTCCTATAGCCTTATAGTTTAAAGTTCTTAGCGTATTTTTTATCTTAATTCTGTGTTATATGTTCTATGTCGCACATTTGCACCGAGAAAAATTCCAGGGTTTGTGAACCTGTTCTGAAACAATGGCAATAAAACCTATTCTGATTCTGATTCTCTGTCAAAGTTTTATCAAATGGTCTGCATTTTCGGATATGCATTAACATCCATGACTTTTATCAGGGAAAACATGTTTAAAAACATTTGATCAAGTGATTACAATGTTATGAGAAAGAGTTACTGTAATAGAACTGTAAATATGTGAATAAACTATAATAAAATTATAGTTATGTGAATGATGCAACAGCCAAGTATTTGAATTTATCTGCAAGATTAGCATATGTTTCACAATGTGCCAGTAGTATCTAAGAAGATACTGTGTGGTATCAAAAGTACGTAAGTACTGGTAGCAGGTTGACCATGGGTAGTGAGACAACAGTGAACTGGACAAACGTAAATCAAGGGGGGGGCCGGACTGTGCAGGTCAGACTGAGTATCACTAACATCAGGTGTCCTTGTACAGGCCGGGCCTCCCGATTGGATAAGTATAGTGTGATTCATGTTTTAAGATATGGTGTGATACATGTGTTTGAGAGGTGACAAGCAATATCTGTAACTCCACCTCTATGTGTAATATGCTGTGGAAAACCAAATAAAAGGCTATACCAAAAAACAACTCTTTGAGAATGGGTGCAGGAGAACCACTCTGCGTCGCTGTGGTGAACTGCCATTCTCCCTTGCAAGCCAACCAAAGTATTGATCTCTGTGTCGTTTTCTTCTAGTTGAAGTGTTCTCCAGAATTGGAAAACAAAGGTATTAACCCTAATTTTCTGACAGTTACACTCGTGGTCCCTTGGGCTCATGTATGACCCCAATATGTTTCTCTAATATTTCATAAAATATATTTTTTTTCTCAGGATAACTCGGACTATCTGGTCAGTTTCCAAGTGGAAATGGTCAAAATTTAGTGTAAGTGCAATTTTTGAATTTTCTCATATGTTTGAATGAGAACAAATAGTTACACTCATGGTCACTTGGGTCCATGTATGACCCCGTTTTGTTTCTCTATAAAATTTCACTCATAAAGTAAAGTATTTTGAAATAAATGTGGGTTCTATTTTGAGTTTGACTTCATAAAAATGCACTGATCCTAAATTGACCAGTTCTGGTGATTGAGAGTAGAGGTTTCACGACGACCTGTTACGATTAATGGCACGGAGGATTATGCACGGTCACGGTTCTGTGTTCTGTGTGCCGCTGCAGGTCACCGGGAAATGTCACGTTCTGTCAGAAATCTGTCCCTTATGGCAGAAATATACCCCTTATTCCGACAACCCTCCATTGCGACGTCCCCCCAATCTGACGTTTTGAAACCCCCATCCCGACAATAGTTAGGGTTATTTTACTTTTCTTTGGCCTACAGGGCTCTACGGTCTTACGTCACAAATCAAGCAAAGGTGAATAATGCTCTTGGCTTCATTGATCGCTGTCATTGGACTGGAGAGGATTTATGAAGGTGTCAGATAGTGATGAAATGTCATTTGATCACCATGGTAACCTGCCGATTGAGGCAAAAGTCCCATATTCACAGAAATTGGACTTAATTGGTCTCGATGAATGTTTGTACAAACTGCCAGGAGTCCTAGTCTTTGTGCTGAATTGCATACATTTAATTTCGCATTTTGGGAAATAATCATGACCCAAGTAAAGCGTAATGCGACATGCTGAAAATGTTTTAGAAGCTCTTAGATGATGTTCTTTCTAGTTTATTCGGCTTTAGATTTAGCTAAAGCATGACTTAGCTAACACCTGTCATGACATTAAACATTTGATTAACCATTTATTTTATGTTTAAAGCAAAGTAAATGGTAGAATTTGGAGCCTGACATGTCCAGCACTGTTACGTTAAACTTAAAACATAATCCACACAATCCCAGGTAGCAGACTGACATGGGCCAGATCTGGCATCAAGCTGGCACATCTGGCATACATCTGGCATGGCAAATGGCATGTCAACCAGGCGTCCTAATATTAATATATATATTATTAATCCTAATATATATATTATTAATCCTAATATTAAATCTTATTGTAAGTTGTAATATTTTGTGAATGGATTTGTACATTTTCATCCTGTATGGAGCACCATAAATATCGATTATGCTAACATTTATTGTTTTTATATTTGTGCTCAAGGGATTTGCCACTCAATTTGTGGTTCCATTTCATTTAAACAGAAATAAAATTTGTTCAGATGCCGCGTTTATGTGGACCTGGGGGAAACGTTTTTCCCAGTTAGAAAATGCACATGAATGCTTGCTTAATTGGGAAATATAGTTAGCTCTGTTAAATAATGATTGGTGATGAAAGAGTTTTTATCTGATGAAATAAAAATCCCCACTGTCCGACATAGAACTGTGTAATACATTGGGAACAACCAACAACGGACTTCCAGCTGGAGAACACAGGTTCCCCAGTTCACGTGAACGTAACCGATTTCGCGGGCTTCGGGGCTCTCCATAACGTACTCCGGAGCTGTGGACGAGAATCAATTCGTAAGTGTTCCATATTTTTTGTTATTTTTAGACCAAATAAAGACGCCAACGGTAATACATATTTACAGTTGATACACGTATGTACGTTTTTGCAAATACCTGGATACTTGATATATAGTTTTACCTTGAGTTGTACACATAGAATATTTACTTCAATGACATAGAACTGCATAGCTAGCGTTAGCTAACATTACGTCCACTATCTGTGTAAGCTCAATCATTTTCTAATGTGTCAAGTCCGACAAAGGCTAATGTAAATGGTATAAAACTAAGTAGTGAGTTGAGGAAAAATGCTTTGCGATTTCATTTTTCAATTTAATGATAAAAATATCCTTTTAACGTTCACCGAAAGTCAATTTCACTTCGAAAAGACTCCATTACCCAGAATGCCCAGCCGCCATTTTTTGCCGCCGGCGCGCAGGCTATTGGTGCAGAGAACAAGCTACACTAGCTGCTAGCACCTATGCTATTGATACGCATATATTCGTATAAAAGCAGCACAATGCCATCGAGTTACGTTGTTCATTGGACAAGTAGGAGTACCAACAACCCAGAACTTAAATGTTACAACATACCGGTAGGTGCGCACCCTTTTCAGGAGAAAAGACGGAATTTATGGTTGCGTGCTATCAAACGAGGCAAATGGTCCCAAGTTGTGGTGCTCATTTTATATCTATACTGTATTACCTTAACGTTAATCTTTTAGGCCTGTACAGGGGGATATTTATGAGTCAGAAATCAAGGACACTTTATTTTTATCATGCTTGTTTATAACTTAAGAAGAGACGGCCTGCGCAGAAGCTCAAGGACAGTAAACGACTGATATTTAATATAAAGAACTTATGTAACATTAGAAGCACACCGTTTCTCCACCGTGTCTCATTGTCAACATAACTGGTGGTGGAGCTCATGCAACGTCCGTAAATAGTTGAATGGGACTTATTTTAGGAATACATTTAATTTGAGAAAAAAAAAAAAAGAAATATTACCCCAATAATGCTGCAGTTACTGATATTAGTGTTATTCATGTGAAAAACACTCTAACTTGCGTTTTAAAATGTCAAAATATGATAAAGACATAAGCGGGAAAACGGTGAAAATCACAGGGTAGGACTTGTTTGTTGGTTAGGGATTTATATAGTCCTGTGCCAAGCAGAAGGCATGTCATGAGCCTCTTACATCTTTTCAACGCTAGACTCTGCTCCAATCTTGACAGATTATATTTAAATTGCTTTGGGAAAACAAATCACACAAAATTTAAAAAGAATTCTCTCAAACCAATTATCTTTCTTTATCTATTACTACATCTAACTGTTAATTATATGCTAAGAACTCACGTTGATCCTGTCGATTTGTGTTTGCATTGATTTTATAGGCTAAATCTACAATTGGCGGGCCTGCCTCCGTTTACCTCCGCCCTGCTGTGATGAGGTCAAGTGTGTGAAAGTGGTAAGCAATTCTGTTAACTACATGTTATGAATTTCTATGTTGTGTCCCAACCAGGAGTAATTTAACTTATTTTTGAAGACAACACACTTGTAATGATCTTTTTTTTTTTTTTTTTTTTTTGCAGGACTGTGATTGGAAAGTTAAAAGACCTAACAAGGTATGGAGGGGGACTGGGCTTACAATGAGCAGGGCAATAAGTACGTTAAATTAATAGTTGTCCAAACTCGTCCCTAACTTTCTTAATACATTTCTAAAATCCTATTTCTTAACGGATGACTTTACAAGCACATCTCACAAATTATCAGGTCACTTTGTAGGATCATAGTTACAGAAAGGCAAGAAACGTAGGCTGCTAATTCATCAAATTTATACAAATGCTTTCTATTTAAATGGACAGTATTATTTCAACAAACTGGGGGGTACTTTCCAGATTAATATTACTGTGCCAATGTAATTTTGTACTCTAATATGAATCTGTGTTTTGCCAGGTTATCACTCTCGACCATCGCCCTCAATGCAGCGCCTCTCTCGACCATCGCCCTCAATGCAGCGCCTCTCTCGATCATCGCCCTCAATGCAGCGCCTCTCTCGACCATCGCCCTCAATGCAGCGCCTCTCTCGACCATCGCCCTCAATGCAGCGCCTCTCTCGACCATCGCCCTCAATGCAGCGCCTCTCTCGACCATCGCCCTCAATGCAGCGCCTCTCTCGATCATCGCCCTCAATGCAGCGCCTCTCTCGATCATCGCCCTCAATGCAGCGCCTCTCTCGACCATCGCCCTCAATGCAGCGCCTCTCTCGACCATCGCCCTCAATGCAGCGCCTCTCTCGACCATCGCCCTCAATGCAGCGCCTCTCTCGATCATCGCCCTCAATGCAGCGCCTCTCTCGACCATCGCCCTCAATGCAGCGCCTCTCTCGATCATCGCCCTCAATGCAGCGCCTCTCTCGACCATCGCCCTCAATGCAGCGCCTCTCTCGATCATCGCCCTCAATGCAGCGCCTCTCTCGATCATCGCCCTCAATGCAGCGCCTCTCTCGACCATCGCCCTCAATGCAGCGCCTCTCTCGATCATCGCCCTCAATGCAGCGCCTCTCTCGATCATCGCCCTCAATGCAGCGCCTCTCTCGACCATCGCCCTCAATGCAGCGCCTCTCTCGACCATCGCCCTCAATGCAGCGCCTCTCTCGATCATCGCCCTCAATGCAGCGCCTCTCTCGACCATCGCCCTCAATGCAGCGCCTCTCTCGATCATCGCCCTCAATGCAGCGCCTCTCTCGATCATCGCCCTCAATGCAGCACCTCTCTCGATCATCGCCCTCAATGCAGCGCCTCTCTCGATCATCGCCCTCAATGCAGCGCCTCTCTCGACCATCGCCCTCAATGCAGCGCCTCTCTCGATCATCGCCCTCAATGCAGCGCCTCTCTCGACCATCGCCCTCAATGCAGCGCCTCTCTCGACCATCGCCCTCAATGCAGCGCCTCTCTCGACCATCGCCCTCAATGCAGCGCCTCTCTCGACCATCGCCCTCAATGCAGCGCCTCTCTCGACCATCGCCCTCAATGCAGCGCCTCTCTCGATCATCGCCCTCAATGCAGAATCAGTCTTCCAGTCTTAATTTAAGTGAGTGTTTTAACTATGTTCATATTTTGAGTAATAAAAATGTCTTTGTGGTTTAAGTAATGACCTTTTTTTCTTTCTTTTTTTCACAGCTCTCTTGAAAAATATTTTGGTGAATCAGGAAATTATGATGGACCAGATCAAAATAATTCTAAAACTATACAAGGATTACAAGCTGCAGTGGAAGACGATTTGACACCGAATATTCTCTCTATAAATGATCTGCAGACAGTAGAGGAAATGGAGGTGCGGTTGAGGGACAACCCTGAGCTTTCAAAACTACTGGTAAGAATGTCTTATACTTCAATTGGACAGACTGGCCCAGACAGAAAACTTGCACTATGACCTGGTTGCAAACCTTTTCTGGTCTGATTGGTGCAGAATTTGTTTATGTAGTGGCAGTTTTAGTAAATAGCTTTTTTATTTTTTGACAGTAACAGATATAAAAAGACAAACTTGTACACAAACAAGAATGACAATGGAAAACATAGGGGGGTGGGGTAAATTGGCAGACAATTCTGTAACATCTTCAAATGTAAAAGATGAGCAGGGTGACAATATTATAGTAAATTGCTTTTCAACTTTTTTTGCTTCCAAGTTAAAATGTGTTTTTTATTTGAAAATTGTCTGTTTATGCCTGACTCGTACCTTTCTGGAAGACTGTTCTTAATTTAACTTCTGATGTTGTTTCAGAGGCTGTGCGGTGTAATCGGGTTACCTCAAGTGCAACGGACATAGACATGAGATTTTCAAAATGGCCCCATAATGCACCTGACCGGAATGGTGGTTGGAACCAACAATTGAAAAGAAAAGAACATTAAATACGACATTGTACAACTGCTCTAGACCAGGACTAAACCAGTCCCGAACCCAGACTGAACCAGGACAAAACCAGCCCCAAGCTCAGACTGAACCAGGACTAAGTCAGTACTCCCCAATTAAGCCCATTATTGGATTGTTTTGGCCCGATTTGCGCTTGCTGCTTTGAGTAAGATGGTCTACTTCCACTTTTCTGAGCACGCAGACTGAACCAGGAGTAAACCAGCCCCACCTTCCAATTTTAACATCGTGCTGTGTAAAGCAGACTTTATGTTTTTTAAGAAGCAACATTTAAGTACTGTGTTCTTAATTAGTTTAATGTTAAGCTTATACAAAAGTAAAATTCAACTGTTGTATATTTATTTTATGAAATGTACAGTTTTTGAGTTAATTTTGTTTTTAGTTATTGCCAGCAATGCACTTTAAAAAAAAAACGTTTTTATTATTCCATCTTTGTTTCCAATGTTTGGAAGAATTGTGTTTGAATAGATTGCGGTCACATGACAACATTTGAAAGAGCCTATACGTTTGTTAAGTGTGACGTCACAACTTCTGCTTCTGGGTCCTAGCAGACCGGAAGTATAGCTGTGACGTCAAACATATACGTTTGTTCTGAGTCCAAACTGGAGAGTTCCACTGATAAACACAGCAAAAAATTTATCTGACTCTCCTGCTGAAACAACAACTGATAAAAGGCCAAAACCTGTTTTACACCTAATTCTAACAATATAGCTCAATATACCATTTCTCCAGGTAAAATTAAGATATTTCTATATTTAAAATAAGCCTTTGTTGTGTATGAGAAAGAGAAAAAAAGATAAATAATACCAGAAAAGCATTACTAATGAAAATTTAGAGTAGTAGAAGAAAGAGCCTTGTAGTCAGCTCTACAGCAGGCTAAATCCCATTATAATGAATATGTCTAAAGCTCTGTTGGACCCTGAAGTACAGCGATGACATCATCACTTAACAAACGTATAGCTTAACATTAAGGGCATCTGAAATTCCTGTGCTGGTATGGTAACTGTCAAAATGCAGATTTCTCGTCTTAGTTTATTGCTAATATCTCTTAATTCCTGGCCCAATCCACATGACAGAAAAACTGTAAAATTTCAATGGCTCCTCTGTCAGAACATATGACTAACGACTAATTATTTTCTCAAAGCAATCCAAAAGTGACCACATTCCAAAAAGTGTGATGTTGGGCAGTAGAAAGAACGTTCAGCCATAAGAATACTATGGCAGGTTTGTCAATCAAATCACTATCAAATACTCCAGTACGTCATTTGTTAGGTTTCAATTTTATTTTTATTTTTTTTTAAACTGTTCCTCTATAGTATTGTACCAACTGAAATTGAATTCTATGTGAACATGACCTAAACAATTTCCTCAATTTGTGAATTTCAAACTGTTAATTGTTGACACTGAATTTATTTATTTATTTTTAAAGCTGGTCTGCTTCATTGATTGGGCAGTTATTGTAAAGATGTTAAGAAGTGGAATTTCTAATTGTGTAATTAAAATATTTGTATTCACTTGTGAGCATTAATTTAGCAGGTATGGCCTACATCCGGCGCACATGGTAGATCTGGCTCACATACCGCAATGAATGACGGCCCTCCACTGGCCCACATCTGGCACTTGCATCTGGGCTACATACGGAAATGAATGAGGGGCCCCCACTGGCCCACATCTGGTTTGCCGAGTCAGAGCCGGCCCTGCCTGAGCTGGGCCAGCTATGGGCCAGTGCAGGTTATCACAAATGGCCCAGTGCTGGAAAAGCTCTGGCCCATACATGGCCCACCTCTGGCAAACTGGTCCGGGCCAGTGGGGGCCCCTCATTCATTTCCGTATGTTGGCCAGATGTAAGTGCCAGATGTGGGCCATATCTGGCCCAGACCAATTTTGCTACCTGGGATGTATTTCGATCTGCAGACGTCCATTCTGATCATGAACCCACTCAGTTAAAGGATTGAAGCTGTAGTTCCAACGAAATGGAACATCCGACCGCACAACAGCTTTTAGGCTGTACATCTGTACATCCCGTACAGATGTGTTGAGTCATGTTACGAACATAAGGCGTACCCACGTGGAAACCCAGCATAAGAAGCTGCATTTGCTAATATGGCATAAACGTCGCTGCAGCAGAGCATTTCCAAACACATGCAACATGTGGGGTCATGTGACTGCGGCCCGTTGCTATGGATACGCGCCGCTTGGAGAAATGAATGTCCGGCTTTTCTGTCCATACCTCTCCGTTTGAACAGCGTTTACAGAAATCTCAACTTTGCAGAGTGCTCACAAAAATATCCAAATAATGATGGATGCGTGTGGCCAGAAGGCCCAAACGCTGACAAATATCCACATTTGATCTGTGTATGTGTGAACGGGGCCTCTGACGTGCAGTGTCCAGGTGGCTATGAGGTGCGACGAGCTGCTCACGACGAACGTACAAATGAACATCCAACAGTTTTCAGGATTTACAAACATTGTTTGATATTTTTCGTGAGTCATGAGGTCCTGCCGCTGTGTCGGCGCTGGCCTACTGAAGCCGGGTGAAAGCAGAGCGGACACAGGGAAATACAGCTGCAGGCGCCAAGAGGAGGAGACACCGGGGGTTAATGAGAGCTAAACAGATCCTGATCCTCCCGAACAGATCACTGCACACAGAGGTGGTCATTTACGAAGTGTTTGCTCATGAGCAAAATAATAATACCTCTTAAAGCAGTACTAAGTACCTCATGCCCCTAGAGGCCATCAGCGCCACTGCAGGTGTAGTAGCATGTTGTGTTGTTTTTGAGAGTAAATACTACACTGACAGGAAAGACAAAGGGACAGAGGGATATTGTTCATCCAATTACACAATGGAGATCATTTTTTTCAGTCACACTTGGCTGTAAATACTGTTTAAGTGGAGCTAGCCCGCAGTTAGCTTTGCCCGTTAGCTTCTTCTTCTGAATTGCTGCTCCGACCCGGTGGCAGTCAAGTTGCAATTGTGGTTTTCTGGCCAGAGACACCGGGGGAGATGAAAGACCCCCCCCCTCCCAATCATCCCATTAACACTTGTATTACCCCCAGAGGGACTACGGAAAGGATTTATTAAGGTTAATAAGTTACTTAGTACTGCTTTAAAACATGAGCAAACAGATTTTTCATTTATGCGCAGATGGATTAGCACGTCGCACGTGATACGAAATTGCTCTGGCCGCCTAATGAATATGCACATTTGAGGTTTTTTCGGGGGGGGGGGGGAATGCAAATCAGTAGATTTACTGTGCGCAATGAATTTACCCAAGCTGCGTGGCCAACCTAGTGTGAGCAAAGCACTTGCATTAACAGAGGCAGAGGTGCAAAGGGTTGGCAGCAGTCATTCTGGCGAGAAGGAGGAGAAGATATTAGAGAATAGGAGAGATGGCATGTACAGGGATGGGTGGCTTTTGGGTCAGTGATTATTATTATTGTATTTATTATTATTATTAATTATTATTGTTAATACTTATGATAATTCTGTGTACACATAGGTGATGGTGCATACCCTCTGCATCCTTTCCTCCTCACACCTGTGTTAAATCCTCAAACCCCATCAGATCATTGCTACAACGTGGCCCATATGTAACAGGAACTTTGTGGAGCGAACCTTTGGAGTTCTGAAAAGCAAGTTTTGTGAGTGAAAAGTTCATTTGCAAAAACAGATTAGTGCCATTGAAAAAAACTCAATGTATCACTTGCAAATTTCTCTTTATATACTTTTTTTTCCGGTCTATGTAAATATAAGTCACTAGTTCTTTATCAAATTTGCACAACTCTAGTTTCACAAGTGTCATCTGTACAGTACAGTAACGAATATCCAAGACGATTCTTAAAAAAAAGCAGATATTTGCTTGTACAAAGAATTCTTCAAGTTATTATTTCACATATTATTTTACATGCTATTAAACTGTAACTATAACAAAAAATGCCTAGATTCAAACGACTTTGTCATAGAATTTACTCAACAGACACCAATTTTAGTAAGGTCATAAGGCTAATTTTGGTTTGTTTTAGTAATTTAAATATTTTTTTTACTTTAATTTAATTTACTTCATTTAGTAATAATTGTACTAATTCTCTTTCTATAGATTTTGTTGTCTAGACCTGGGTTTTTCAACCTTTATTGAGTTTTTTCATTGAAAAAAATCACGAGGCACACATGTATCTCTGTAGCCTATAATCACAATATAAAGTCGTTCTCATTAGTGTCTTGAATAGGAACACCTTATGTGACCCGCCGTGGGAACCAGGGACACATGTCGGCAGCCCGACCTTCGAGCAAAATGCAAGAGACTTTATTTTATTTTTTTTGTGATTTTCATTTTTTTGCAGAATCGTTCAGTTGAAGTCACGAAGAAGCCTCTGTCAATAAAGCATGATCAAAATCCATCGAAGCCAAAGAGCTCATCTCATTGCGCCGACGTCTTTGTGGTGCTGCTGGTGGCTGCGACCATGATTCTGGAGGAGATTGTTGAAATGAAGAGGCGGTTTCCGTGGGTGGGTTCTCACACAAATCTGACAGACAAACAGAAAGAATTATTATTTTTATTATTTCGTTTTTTAGTTTTGTTTTATTTCAAGCACACAATGAAAAAGTGCACAGTATGTACAACATAAGAACACTGATAGTCAAACAAAGAAATTCACCGCCTCTTGAGAAAAGGAGTGGGATGAAGTTTAACACTTGTCAATTCCCACCCCCTCTTCCAAAATCTTAATACAATAGTTTACTTCCTTTGGTTATATTCACTTTCTTACAAAACACAAGCACATGTATCGTGTTTATACAATATGTTAGCAACAGAGTTCTTGGATAAACCAACTCATGTTCCTTCATTTTTATAACGTTCAAAGATAATTTACTTCAATCTTTTCCTGAATTGTTTTATATTTGGACATTCCTTGATTTAAGCTGTTCCACAGGTTTACCCCTTGTACGGAAACACAACAACTTTTCCTTCTACTGTTTACCATTGGTAGTATGAAATTCAGTTTTCTTCTCAACACATCCTTCCCTTTGAGTAAACCATTTTTGTAGATTTTGAGATAAATCATTTTGCTTTGCCCTATATGGAATTTGTACAGTCTGAAAATCCACAAGATCTTTATATTTGAATAATTTGGACTCCATAAAAAATATATTTGTATGTTCCCTATAACCTGCCCCATGGATGAGCCTTAAAGCTTCTTCTGTAAAATGACAAGTGGCTGAACTGTTGTTGTGTAATTGTTTCCCCACACTTCTGGACGATAAGTAAAATATGGCAAGGCTAGTGAACAATAGAGCACATTTGCTCCATCAACCAAAACCTTAGCTCTTCTGGATCAAACTACTTTTTCCGTTTGCGTCCCTCTTCCGGGCTGTCCATGACACAAGCAGAGACATGCACAATATCCATTTTAATAGGCCCACCCAGGGTTGGCAATTTGGCTTGTTCAAAATCGTCTCTACAGTTGCACATTGTACAGTTGTGGTCAAAATAATAGCAGTGTGTTTAAAAAGTGTTAGTTAAGCACAAAATCATCATAATAGATTTATTTCGATGCATTGGAAGCATTGCCCATGGTTTTCTAAATCAAAACATGAGAGAAATGTATAATTTCTTCAAGTACTTTGTAGAACATTTAAAAAAATTAACATTGAAAAAATAGCAGTCTCAATATGTACTACATAACAAAGAAATTCCCCATAGGATATAGCTTCCTGTGAATCAATAAACTAATATTTAGTTGTATGACCACAGTTTATTAGAACTGCTTCACATCAGTGTTGCATCGAGTCGACAAAACTTCTGGCACCTGTCGACAGGTATTCCAGCCCAACATGCTTTGACAACATTCCACAATTCCTTGGTTTTGTATCAGAAACTGCATTTTTGATGTCACCCCACACGTTTTCTATGGGATTAAGGTCTGGGAATGGGGCAGGCCACTCCATAACATTCATTTTCTTGGTCTGGAACAAAGATTTAGCTTACTGGTGTGTTTGGGGTCATTGTCTGGTCGAAACACCCATTTCAAGGACATTTCCTCTTCAGCACATGGCAACACGACCTCTTCAAGTTTTTCATATATCCAAACTAACCCATGATCCCTGGTATTTGATAAATAGGCCCCGCACCATAGTTAGAGAAACATGCCCATATCATAATGCCTGTCCCACTATGCTTCACTGTCTCCAGAGTGGACTGTGGCTTGAATTCAGAGTTTGGGGGTCGTCTGACAAACTGCAGCCCTTGGACCCAAAAAGAGCAATCTTACTTTCATCAGTCCACAAAATGTCTCTCCATTTCTCTTTCGGCCAGATGTGTTTTTTTGAAAATGGTATCCTCTTCAGCACATGTCCTTTTTGTAACAGTG
This sequence comes from Proterorhinus semilunaris, assembly GCA_021464625.1. Taxonomy (NCBI): domain Eukaryota; kingdom Metazoa; phylum Chordata; class Actinopteri; order Gobiiformes; family Gobiidae; genus Proterorhinus; species Proterorhinus semilunaris. The sequence goes on along the minus strand of CM038362.1, from coordinate 27,890,662 downwards.
GGACTTTGCGGGGGCTTCTTGAGATTAGCTTCACTCTGTTCTGTTTTAACACCCTTTAAAAAGCCTAACTGGGGACGGGGGCTGCAAATTAGCCTACGGCTAGATGCCTTATGTACATAACATCGGCCACTGAGTTGGCAATCAATCAAGGTTTATTTATGTTTTCTTGTACTGTCCCTGTCAAATAAACAAATAAATAAATAAATAACACAGGCGTCTTTTTTGCCCCCTCGAAATGACCAGGTAACTCAGATGTCTGTTTTTTTTGTAAGTTTATTTCTGCATCACCAAGCTTCTTTGGAAACAGGAGCTCGACCGGGAGGGTCGGTTCACGTCCAAAGAGCAAGAAGAAAGGAGAGTAACCTGTTGCCTCATAGATGGTAGAGTTGTAGGCATGAACTACTTTGTTGAGGTGCTCCTTCCATCTGGCCTTTTGCGTCTCCCCCAGCGTCCGCAGCATACTCAGCAGAGTCCTGTTAAAACGTTCGGCAGGGTTAGCTTGGGGGTGGTACGGTGTGGTGCGAGAGTGATGAATACCACCATATTCCTGGAGCTTCCGAAACAGCTGGTTCTCAAACTCTCTTCCTTGGTCATGGTGGATCCTAGATGGAAAACCAAAGCGTGGGATAAAGTCATCAAACAGCTTTTTAGCAGCAGTCTTCCCAGCCTTGTCTTTGGTTGCGTAGGCTTGAGCATATTTAGTGAAATGGTCCACTAAAACCAGGATGTATTCTTCACCTCCATTGCATTTCTCCAGATGTAAAACGTCTATTGAGATCATCTCAAAAGGTGCAGAGGTCTCAATGCTCTGGAGTGGCGTTCTTGTGACTCTATTGGGTCTTTTGTCCTTGATGCAGCTGCAGACACGTGTGACATAGTGCTCCATCTCTTGCCTCATTTTTGGCCAAAAGAAACGCTCTCGGGCCAGGGCAACCATGCGGTCAGCACCTAAGTGTCCCATCTCCTCATGGAGGTACTTGTACACCAGAGGCTTCATGGGCTCTGGCACCACCAGTTGCCGCCGGTTGTTGGTCTTCCTCCACAGGACTCCACCTTCATCCAGCAACAATTTTGGCCATTCCCTCAGGAGAACTCTGACTTGTTCACTCTCTGCTGCTTTATCTCTGTACTTCAGGTAAGTGTTTTCCCTTTTCAGGTTGGAGACCCTCTGAATGGCTGGATCTGCATTCTGCTGGGCCTGGATGTCCTGGGTGGAGAAGGGCTGGAGGGGTGGTACAGCACTGCCTTCTGATAAGACATTCACATTGCAGGTGACAGCAGAAATCCAGTTTATCTCACCTGTTTGGCTACTTTTGATTGCTTTACAGATGCTGTCCATGACCTCCGGCTCACACTCTTCCGTGCACTCCTGCATGATGGTTTCGATGGGCTTGGGTCTGCGAGAGAGAAAGTCGGCGTCTACGTTAGCCGTTCCAGGCCTGTACTTGAGTGTGAATCTATAGTCTGCCAGCTCTGCCACCCAGCGGTGACCAGTGGCGTTGAGTTTTGCCGACTTGGTGACGTAGGTGAGTGGGTTATTGTCGCTGTAAACTGTGAAGTGTGGCGCATGGAACAGGTAGTCACGAAACCGCTCTGTGATGGCCCATCTTAGTGCGAGGAATTCCAGTTTACCTGAGTGCAGCTTATAGTTCTTCTCTGCAGGCATCAGGGTTCTGGACGCGTAGCCAATCACTCTTAGGACGCCACCTTGACGCTGGTACAGCACGGCACCGAGACCTTCCTCCGAGGCGTCAACATGGAGAATAAAAGGTCGCTCGAGGTCTGGATACGCCATAACAGGTGGATTTGTGAGGTGGTTCACAAAAGTCTCCAAAATTGCTCTGTAAATTTCTGTCCACTGAACCGGGGAGGATGGTGGGAGCTGAGCACTTAAATGTTTTGTCCTCTTTTTGTGGCAGTGTTTGGGGTCACCTTTGGGCTTTGCCAGCAGCTCATACAGTGGCTTTGCAGTCCTGGAGAAGTCTTGGATGTAAGCTCTGTAGTAGCTCAGGAATCCAAGGAGCTTCCTCACCTCCCTCACTGTAGCTGGGGTCTGGTATGTGAGAGCCCTTACTGCCTCCACCTCCCTCGGGTTCATCCTGTATCCTTCTGCAGAGATAACACGACCAACATATGTTACTTGTGGCTTGAAAAACTAAATTTTTTTTGCTCTCAGTTTCATCCCACAGGCTCTCTGCCTCTGCAGGACTCGTCTGACATTATCCACATGTTGGTCGAACGTGCGGCTGAAAACAAGGACGTCATCCAGGTAGGGCACACAGACTTCATCTCTCAGATCTCCCAGGCATCCCTCCATGTGGCGTTGAAAAGCAGCCGGGGCATTTGAGAGACCAAATGGGATCCTGGTCCACTCATAGAGTCCCCACGGTGTAATAAAGGCTGTGTAAGGTCTACTCTTCTTGCTCATGAAGCCTTGGTGGTATGCTTTGCCCTGGTCAAGCACAGTGAACCAGGAATTTCCACCCAAGTTTTCCAGGATTTCTTGGATTCTGGGGATAGGGTGACGGTCTGGCAGGGTCTCATTCAGCAGCCTGTAGTCAATGCATAAACGGAGAGTGCCATCCTTTTTCCTGACACAAACCACAGGTGAAGAGTAAGAAGAATATGACGTTTGAATCCAACCTTGATTTAGCAGATCCTGAATGTGAGCCTTAACTTCTTGATACAGGTGTCGGGGTATGGCATTGTATGTTCTCTGGACAGGAACAGAGTCTTTCAGATTAATGTCCATTTGCAAGCCAGTCATGCAGCCAGCGTCCCACTCATCTCTGGCAAACACGTCACCCTCCTCCATCAGCATTTGGCGAACCCTGTGCTGTTGCTCTGCTGGGAGGTGACTCAGATCCACTGGCGGGACCCAGGGCTCCCTCTCTGGTGCTTGACTGGGCTGCTCCAGTGATGATGGGGCACTGCCCTCTGGTGGTTGACACTCTGTAGACTTGGGCTCTAGTGGATAAACGGCGTCAACACTATGTAACCAGCCCAGCGTCGTGCGGCGACATAGTGTAATGTCACAACTTGTTGCATTTTCAACGGTTACCTTGATTCTTGTGTTCGCTTGAACTTGAATGAGCTGTTCTCTGACTTTAAGTCCTGTGGGCCACGGTGTCTCCGGGTTGGGCTCCAACACAACGCGAGTTCCACATCGCAAACCTTGCTGTAGATAGTTGCATTGCACTTGGATAGTGTTCCTCTTTGGGACAGTAATGGACATTCTTCCCAGACGAGCAATGTGAGGGTTGTTTTCTGGTGGCTGCTTCTGTAACACAATTAGAACAGCCCTAGCAGTTTTCTGACCAACATCAAGTGCTGAACAAAATGTCCTTACCATGTGACCAGAAGGAAAACAACTTCCAGAACCCTCATTTATCAAAGCCAGCTCTTCAATTACATTAAAGCCAATAATAGGGCGTTCAAGATCCGTAGAGGCAACTAAAATAGGGACAACTACTGGTTTATCACTCATCCCAGCTACAGCATCTTGTGACAGTGTAAATTTCACTTCAATCCAGCCCTGGTATGGGATCTTTGTCCCATTTGCTGCAGACAGATCCAGCCCTCCTTCCTCCAGCAACTCTTCTACAGACCTCACAGTAACATCAGGTAAGTGTCTCTGCTTCCACTCAGCTCCAATGATGGATACTTGAGAGCCGGTGTCCCACAGCACTTTGGTGCTTTTTGTTTTTTTATAACTGGTAGAGTTACAGTCATAACGGCAGCCCTCTGAATCAGTGAGATGTAAATCATGACTCACCGCTGACACCTTGGCTCTGGATTTTCTTGACAGCTTGCTCTTCCTCTCCATTTCCAGGTTGTAGGCAGCAGTCATTTTCTCCAGCAGGACTGGATTTTGCAAATATGGCTTTAAGTCAGTACGGATGGTGTCATCTTGGAGTCCGGTGATTTTGGATGAGTTCTGGGCTGTACTTTAATCCAGTGGCTGCTCGCTCTGAAGCAAAGTGTATTTGTTGCCTCAGGTCCATAGCTCGAACCAAAAACTGGACTGGAGTCTCTCCGTGATCTTGTGCAGCACGAGTGAGGAAGTGGTACAGCTCAGTAGCATCTTTTTCAACAAAATGGGTCCGTAATATTTGTTTTAAAGCTTGCAATGATAAATCATCTCTACTTTCCAGATAACTTCTCAGCTTTGTTCCTGGAATAATAGCTTGAAGGACTGCATCAATAATTTCACATTCATCATATCCTTCCTTTAATGCTTTTGTAATTTGTCTTTCTAAGCTTGCATATCCCAGCTTATCCTTTTGATTATGTTCACCAATTTGTCCATTAATTTTAAAGTCTTTTCTGTACATTGGGTGAACAACAGTTTGAGTTCTTTCGGACAAATTATTTGTAGCAATAGACATAGTGGCAGAAGTGCGTGGTCTTACCACAGGTTCAGTGTTGCTGTGTGCAGTACCAGCTGTGTCCGCCAGAGGGGGGCGTGGCGACGTGGGACCAGACTCGGACAGTTCATCAATTCTGTCATTCACTTTCAATAATAATGACATTCCTCCATCTTCAAGCGACGTGACATCCTCACACTCCAAATGCTGTAGAATAAGCCTTCTCAATTTGCGAGGTGAGTTTTTATCTTCATCAACAATATCCTCAATGAAGGTACTTGAGGATGGACAACCCCTGTACGACTGAGAACTTACACAGACTTCATCAACAATAATGATTTCGAGTGTAGTGCATATTTCAAGAAGTTCAGAAACAGGTAAGGCAATAAGCTTTCCCTCGATTTCCTCCAGCGTATTTTCCCATTCGGAGACTTGTTCATTAAAGTCCGGCATGGTGTGGAAAGTCTTTTACCTTGGTTTTGATCGTAACGTGTGGTGGGTTGTGTCGTCTTCCTTGATCTAGCCCCGTTAGCGTTAGCTCCGTGATAGCTTCGTGTCGGCGTCTTCTCGTAGCATAATCCACTTCACGATTAAAATCCACACACGAGCTCCGGTAGCAACAATCCACGGCAGCGATCCAGATGATCCACGAACTTAATCCAAACCGGGCAGAAACACCAAGATTTTGCCCCCTCGAAATGACCAGGTAACTCAGATGTCTGGTTTTTTTGTAAGTTTATTTCGAGCTCAAACATTTGACAGGAGGTAACATAGGTCCCCTGTGAACACACAGTAAAAGGTTTCAGAATAATAATAATTTAGGATTAAGTTTTTAAGATCCGTATACATAAACAGTTAAAAGAAATACTCACACATCCCACAGGTGTACAGCGGCTTAGGCCGCGGCTCGACTACTGCGCCACAGCTCCTCCTATGGGAGGCTATGGGCCCAGCTTTAACTATTTTGGCCAAGTCATGTGACAGTGCTTCCGGTTCAACCCATAAAACATACAATATAACCGGCAGTGTATTAAATTTGCAACGATTAATAAATATTGTTATTTACAGTGAACCCTTAACATGAATAATAAAAAGCGCTTAAGCACTTGTGCAAAAAAGCAACATGCAGGAAATGGGATGGCAACATCTTCTAACTGTCACAGTCCTCACAGGTAACTTCAGACTGTCTTTGATCATCCTGGAGCTGATCATTGACTGAGCCTTTGGAGTTCTGGCTATTGTTCGATCCATTCGAATGGTAGTCTTCCATTTTTCTTCTACGTCTCTCTGTTTTTGCTTTCCATTTTAACGCGCTGGAGATAATTTTAGTAGTTTTTACCCCTCCAATCAACCCTTTAACGAAAGAACACAGTACTTCTGAACAATGTCTTGAACGACTCATTTTCTTCAGGATTTCAAAGTGAAATGCATGTATAACATGCGCTGACTTCCTAAAATGAGGGATTCAAACCTGTTTTTCCACAGAAGGATTGACCTCACCAATTGAACTCCCCACTGCTATTATTTTGAACACATCCCTTTCAATTGAATATTCAACTACACAGAAGTAAGAGCATGCATACCATGAACGCTGGGTCTGTCTGTGTTTCTAAGAATCTCCTGCACCTACTGGTAAATTGTTGTCCATGTAGATCTATATCAAAAACTGTGAATAATCTGGTTAGCTGCCCCCACAACCCGGCAACGGACAAGTGGGAGAAAATGGATGGATGGAACTATGTTCGAGGGGGAAATCATGGCGGATTTACAGACTCCTCCTCCCCAGCTCTGACGAAGCATGTTCCTAAAAAGGGCATAAGGGCGGGATCTTCACTGTAGACATAGCATTGGAGCTGTGTGGCTATGACCTAACAGTCCAGCCCTCATTAGTATACAAGATTTCTAAAATGTTTCTTACGAAAACCAGCCAGTCCCTTTAATTGCAACTAACCCAGCGTTATCACAGGAGGAATATCTAGCTGTAGAAAGTTTTTAAAAATAAGGACCAGGCTTTACAGTTGTTTAGAACGTGTCTAAAGTGCAATGCAAAACTAGCTTGTTCTGCCGCCGCTATATGAAGGTACTACAGCAATGGCGGCCAATGTCAGCCCCTAGCGCCGTCGTTGTGAATCTCTGCTAAAAGCGGCCATTGGTGTTTATGTATGGGTGATCCGTATTGCATCCACAACAGGATGAGTAATAATAAAAAATGTAATCAATAATAATAATAATAATAATGACAACAAATAAATACATAAAGTAAATTACAAAACAAGAAAGGGGAGAAAAAAAGAAAAATGGGAGGAGCTCATGGCTAAGATGATTCATAACAATATTTTCACAACTGTTTAAAATTGTGCATAATTTCATTGATTCATTTAGTTTATTTTATAATTTCTTAAACGATCCAGAGGGATCTGGAACAAAAAGGTCAAGTGGAAGCCGGAGGATTAGATTGGTTGTTGGTCAAGACACTCGACCCAATTGACCGCAGCCCAATAACCATCAGACGCATCTGTGACTGACGAGCTTTAAAATCAAAACCGTATTCAAAGGCCTCGTCTCCTTGAGCCACAGAAATATCTGTTTGGACTTTGCAAGAGAGACCAAACATGGGACATTGAAAGGTGGAAGAAAGTTGTTTGGGGTAACACAGGGATCAGTGCTAGAACCTATACTTTTTCTTTTATATGTAAATGAATTTACCATGTAAATGAAATGTCTCAGTTACTTACCACTTTATTCTATTCAGGAAAAAATACAAAAGATGTCCTACAAATTGTAGAGAATGAGTTTCAGAAAATTATGAGGTGGTTCAATGCCAATAAATTGTCCCTAAAATTAGCAAAACATTTGTCGAAGCTTCATTGTTTATTAACGGATTAGAAATTAAAGGGCACATGAGCTTAGGTATTAATGAGTTTCTAGGTATTATGATTGACAAACACTTGACATGGAAATCACATATTGATAATGTAAAAGTAAAGTAATAATAGCTGTGCAGCATAAAGTCAAAGATTCTCTAAATAAGAATGCATTGATTTTGTTGTATAACTCTTTGATTGTTCCATATCTGACCTATTGCATTGAAGTGTGAGGAAGTGCCTACAAAACATACATTAATCCAATTTTTCCTTTACAGAAAAGAGCGATTAGAGTCGCCAGTGGAAGTGAATACAGACTAATCCTTTATTCATACAACTAAAAACACTCGTCTAAGCTCAGGTAAGAACATATCTCAGTATGGAAGAACTGTGTGCCCTCAGTCATGCAAAACGACCAAAGATGTTGTTAGCATTTGGCCTCTCCCATCATATTCCTATAGCTCCAAACGGGCACGGACAAAGACCAGACAGGTACGTATCAACTCGTCTAAGCTCAGGTCAGAACATATCTCAGTGTGGAAAAACGGTGGCCTGTTCCTTTAAGAAGTATGTTAAATATCAATGTTATGGAAATATCACTCGCTGATGTGGTGGTGAGTCTGGATTTGTCCAGACTAGCATGTGACAGCTCAAATGAACTGGAACTGTAAATGATTTTGTGTTGATAGGGGCAGACATTATACGTTTTTACTTCTATCTGCTCCTTTTCATTCATGTTAAATGCTGTTGTTGCATTTGTTTTTTAAATGAATTAAATAAATAAGAAGAAAAAAAAAATGAGAAAAAAATGTAACCTTGATGGTCCTGATGGTTTCCAAAGTTACTGGCATCACAAGCAGATCCACCTGAGATGTTTTCAGCGCCCCACAGTGTAGGGGTCGCCATAATGATCTGAGGTGCTTCTTCCGTCAGTGGAACAATGGAGCTACAGGCGGTGAAGGGGCGCCAAGCGGCCTCTGGCTCAGTGCAGATGTTACAGAGAGGCACTGGGTTTGTCAACAGGACAACGCTACAGTTCACAGTCCGCAGGACAAAGGACTTCTTCCGGAGAAAAACATCACTTGTTTGGACCATCCTGCGGGTTCCCCTGATCTAAATCTAATTGAGAACCTTTGCAGATGGATGGCAAGGTATGTTTACAAAAACAGTTCCAGACAGTAGATGCGTTTGATGAGGCTGTATTCACCACTTGGAGAAATGTCCTTTAAGAACTGTTCAGTGCTGTACACCAATCATGCAATTCAATTCACAGTCACGGTGAAGGACACAACACTTATCATTCTGTGCTTAACGCCAGTGAAAGAGGTGCGGTGTTAGTAGATTTAAAAACGGGAAAGGACTGGGCCTGTCTAATCTCTAATGGCAGTCAAAAGAGAGGCCTCGGTTTCCCTTGAAGTTTGCTCTAGGTTTAAGGATCAACCAGCTGCAGCTGATCTGACCTAAGCGCACGAGAGGGAGCGTAAGGGTCAGGCAGATTCCCTCATCAAAAAGTTGTGTTTGAAGCCACTCGCGCTTCAAACACAACTTGGCTTATAATATGAGAATGTTCGAGAAACCACAGAGATGATATAAATGCGATGACACGGACACGCCATGCCTTGCTATACTTTAATATAGGGCCTGGCTCCTCCATTTTATTTGCACGGGGATAAACCGCTCAATTCAAACAGATCCAGGAAGCTGTTGGCTAACAAATTAACACTTTTGTAGGAACAGCCTCAGATTGCTAAAGGCATTTCTGTGACGTCTATGTCTACAACTGCCATGACCATAATGTTAGCATTCAAACAGTTTGACTAATTCATTCATGTGCTGTTTGGTGTGAGCTGGGGCAAAACCAAAAATCTCGTTTGCATCAACAAAGCCCTGCTGCTCCTTTGTTCTGAGGAGAAATTGCTGGATGACTGAGAGCCAACACAAACATAGCACTATTGATATACTTTATCTAATCTCGTCCTGTTTCTGAGTGAACTGGAAATGTCCCGCAGTGAATGTCAAATCTGTGTCCGACTGAATAGACAAATGTATGTTGTTGTTTTTTCCACTTGGAACAGATAAATAAAGTGCAGTCAAAATGGGAAAATGCCAGCGGTCAAATGAAACTTGATAACCTGTGCTGCCTTTCCGAGACCTGTCTCTAACCAATTTAGGGCCGAACTCAGCGGTGGAAGCTCCAGTAATGTCAGACCGGAGCTCATTACGCGCTCACCGAGAGCGGGGGCTAACAGCGGCTAACGACACGTCTCCATGGAGATAACTGGGCATCACCTGGACACCGGCTCTGTGGCCGCGAGCGCAATTTCGGAGCGTCCGTTGCCTGCGAGGCCCCGCCACAGCCGCCGCTCGCTGCCTTCACGCCGCTCAGAGAGTGCGCATAGCTCCACACGGCCCCCCGCTCCCCACATCCTGTCCCGCATGTAATGACCACACATTTTGGCGGAGCAGACAGCCACAATTGAGAGCGTTTGTGGGGCTCTCTGGGCTAATCGCTCTGCTGATGCTGGGGGCTAATGGACAGGAATAAATAGCGCAGGGCCTCTTCAGTTCAGCCTGTCATTTCCCCTTTTGCTGTAATTGAGAGGCGGCAGTCCCTCAGGTGGAAAAGTGTACCAAAGTCTCTCAGACAAGCCAGACTGCGTCCCCTGTGCGATGTGGCTCGGTTATTTCCGCTGACCTCTGACCCTCCAAACAGTACTTGGTGTCCCATTGCCTATGGGGATTAGTCGAGACTCATTACAATAAATGACTGCGGGTTCAGAGTTTGATGTAAAATTTAAATCACTGGAAGAGATATCTCTATTGGAGAGTTTGTCTTGAATCAAACGTCAAACATTTAATAAAAAATAACCAATAGAAAAGTCTTTTGGAAAAATAGAGAGAGAGGAGCTCCAAACCGAGGACACTCAATGCAGCTGAAACACGAGCTCAATCACTGGAGCGAAAAAGCCTGCTCATTAGGGAACAATGTGCTCGTCCATTACAAAACTAAATATTCTGCACTATTCAATATAGCAATATGGCACACAAGATATAAACTACTATTACAAAAAACTGGAATATCCTCTTGTGACCCCTCGTTGGGCCCCCTCTTCTCTGAGCTTCTCTCGTTCCCCTTCAGACGCGCTCTCATGCTTAAGGACAAGACCGTACTAAACTATTTGCCAGTTAAAAAACCCGGTACTTTCATTGTGAAACCCATGGGCACCTTCAGATGTGGCGCATGCAGCCATTGTGCACACATCAACAGATCCGCCACATTCATGGATGCTAAAATAACTCAACAGTCAAGTTTCCAAATGCAACACAACATGCGTGGTCTATTGTCTTGATTGTGTCTGTGGATGTTTTTATGTCGGTCGCCCCAAGAACAAACTAAAGGAAAGATTTGCAGAGCACAAATCCGAACGGCAAACATGGATTACCCCCAGTGGTTCCCAACCTGGGGGGCGGGCCCCACCAGGGGGAGCGCCTGGGATTGCAGGGGGGGGCCAGAGCTTTGCCCGGTCAGAGGGTCAGGTCTTAAATGATATTATTTATTTATGATATCAAATATGACTACAGGTGCATTTAACACTCCAGTTTCAGTTTATTTGTTTGAAATAAATGCTTATTAGCAAATATTTTCATGTTTTGATACATTTGTGGGGGCCACAGTCTTAACGAGGAAATAGACTTTTCCTGTTTTTTATAATGTTGGTTTCTATGGCCGTTTTATGTTTATTATTGGTGATGACGGGGTGCTACTGTAGCAGCACCCCTACTGCAGTCGGGAGTGTCATTATCATTGGCCAAATAATTTGTATCCATCCATTTTCTTCCGTTGCCGGGTCGTGGGGGCAGCTGTTGGAGCTGCACCAGCCCCTCTGGCTCCTCCTGCTGGTGGTGGCTCCATAGAAGGATGGCCTCATGGTTTGAACCGACCTGTTGGTCTCTCATAAGGGGCTTCTGATATAATTCTGATCTACATTATTTGTAATTAGATGTAAACATCATGTTTATATTTATTTTTTATTTTTTGTAATGCAACTGTCTCAATTTATTGTACAGTTTTTATTTACCAGTACATTTGTTAAATATTGTTGTATATAGTCTGTCTGTCACATGACTCGCGTCACATGGCTCATCCGATCTTTTTAAAATGGTGGCAGCGAGTGTTCAGTCACTGCCCTGATGAAGACGCCAGTCCAAACGTGTGGTCCATGTTAATAAAGGACGGGTAGTCTACACACCAGCACAGTGTTCCCTCAGATCTTCTTTCCTGCCGATTACAGTCACGGTTTGGGTTCAGCAACCTTTTTTCTGTTTAAGTCCGTGTGGAGGTTGTTGCTGTTCTCTTTCCTGTCTGGTGTGATCTGAACTGTGGAGCTTGTTCAGGCCAGCTCTGATGGAGCTTAAAAATAGAGTTGATCCGTATTTTTTTCGGGGAGAGGCGGAGAGGACGATGTGGAATGTTTCTTAACAGTGAAAATAGCAACGCATTTGCTGCGGAGGTCGGGGCGGAGTGGAACGGGGCGAACAGAGAATGTGGAAGCTGGCGGTTAAAATACAATAATCGGTCTGGCAGGATCCAGTGTGTCTTCAGTGTGTCTTCAGTGTGTCTTCAGTGTGTCTTCAGTGTGTCTTCAGTGTGTCTTCAGTGTGTCTTCAGTGTGTCTTCAGTGGGCCAAACGGTCCACTGTTCAGAATTTAAACGTAGGAGAAATCAGCCTACTTTCTAGGGATGCACCGATCCAATACTGGTATCAGATATCGGAGTCGTTACCGGAAAAAATACGATATCGGGTGTCTGTGTAAGTTCTCAGTCGTACAGGAGTTGTCCATCTTCAATGAAGGTACTTGATTCATCTTCTGTACTCTTCTGACGAAGCCTTTTGGATGAGAGGCGAAACGTTCGAAGACTTCAACTACTGAGTACAGAAGATGAATTAAGTACCGTATCCATAGATATAATTGATAATATCATTACAATAAAATATGACTTTATTGATCTTAAAATGGAGAAAAGAGTCAATAACATTTTTCACTCAGAGAAAGCCGCTTAAAAAAAAAGTGTATTGGTATCGGTAAATATCGGATATCGGCAGATACTCAAACCTGAGTATCGGTAGCAAAAAAGCTGGATCGATGCATGACAACAAAGTGAAAAAATCCTCTTAGAGAAGATGAAGCAGGTACATTCTTGAGTAATTAAAAAAAACAATGTCCTCTGTGATTGTGTCGATATCAAACCTCTGAGGTTTGATTGGCAGACGGTCCTGCTGTAGAACAGAAGAGAGAGGAACAAAATAACAGACACGCTGAAGTTTAGCCACTCAAATGCAATGTCCCTGAACTTTGTGATGCAAGGTGGGGGGCGTGTGAGTTTGGCGTTGAGCCGCTGATCCCCCCCCCCCATGTCTTTATGCAGCCCCAGTGAGAGCGGCGAGCCCCACAGTCGACACTACGCTCTTCAATCTAGCGCTGTCACGTTAGCCTGGGGCTCCGCTTGCTAACCCGGGCTCTTCTGGCTCTGATTCAGCAGGACTTTGCTGTCCCTCGCGGGACGCGGTCACGGCGTGTATCTGTGTACCTGTAAATGTGAAGAAGGAGGAACAAACAAAGCGGAGCTGTATCTCGTGTCTCTTACTGCAGTGGTGGAATACGCTCACAGATGCACTTGTTATCCATCTGGAAATGTAAAATCCTTCACCAAAATCACAGCAAGAAAAAATACTTTGCATACTGTGAACATAAAAATATCCTACACATATACACATATAGTAACTTATACGTCAATGGATTGTACTTACTATCATTGCAAGGGTTATATAGAAGTGATGTGTGTACTTATCAATAACCCAGGGGGGTGCACATGCTTTTAGTGCTGGGGAAAACCGTGGAGTAAACGTATGCAGACACACAGAACCCCCCGGGTAGGACACTAACCCCGTGTTCTAGAACAACGGTCTCTCATTTTGCTTTTCAGATATGACCTGGAAGCTTTCTGTCAAACTCCCTCCTGCTAGAAAACACTCACATTGCCATGGCAACGTGCCCCTTTCTGATTGTAACGCCAGTGTTCAACGGGAAACCTCCAGGGTCGGGCGATGTTTACAGTGAAGCATCGTGATGGACGATGATGTCCAACTCTCATTATATCATATTTTAAAGACATTTGCATAGCCTATATATTGGCTGCATATTATTTATGTTGGAAAAATGTGAGATTGCAGAATAAATGATCTAAACTAAACATGAGCTGAACAGAGTCCTGGAACGCGAATTTTGCAACAGAAATGTGTTAAACTCGTGCGTAAAGTTTCAGAGGAGGAGGACTTATTCAGAGCATCATCTGCTCCTCGATACCAAGGATCTTCTCACACTGACACAAATGTAAATCAGAGCGCATTATCTGCATTTGCTCAGTTTTAACGTAATGTCCGTGAGCTCGTATCCTCGTACCTCCTGCACCTCTCTCTCCTCTCTCTCCCTCCTGTCTCTCCTCTCTCTCCTCTCTCTCTCTCTCCTCTCTCTCTCTCCTCTTTCTCCTCTCTCCCTCCTCTCTCTCTCTCTCCTCTCTCTCTCCTCATTTCTTTCTCCTCTCTCCCTCCTCTCTCTCTCCTCTCTCTCTCCTCATTTCTCTCTCCTCTCTCTCACTCCTCTCTCCCTCCTCTCTCTCTCCTCTCTCTCCTCTCTCTCTCCCCTCTCTCTCTCTCCTCTTTCTCCTCTCTCTCTCCTCTCTCTCTCCTCTTTCTCTCTCCTCTCTCTCTCCTCTCTTCTCTCTCTCTCCTCTCTCTCCCCTCTCTCTCCTCTCTCTCCTCTTGCTCTCCTCTTGCTCTCCTCTCTCTTCTCTTGCTCTCCTCTCTCTCTCCTTTCTCTCCTCTCTCGGCCCTTCGTGAGAACATCCAGACCCATGCGCTCTCAGCTCTGATGTGATATCCATTTTTTTTTAAACGGTTTAGTTTACGTACAAAAAGCAAAGCAAATCCACGCAGTTAAAACAGTGAAGCTGCTTTTAGAGCGAGAGCCCCGCGCATCAGAAATAGAGCAGCGCTGCATCTTTACTTTAATTATTACGGTTAACACATCATGTGTTGTGGCTTCTGGCAGGCTACATAAACTAGCGTGCATATTAGCGGTGGTGAGGCCTCTGCTGAAGAAGACCAATTTGGACTGTAATAATTTTAACAACTTTAGACTGGTATCCAACTTACCATTTCTAAGCAAAATCTTAGAAAAACTTGTCTTTATCCAATTTAATGATTTTATTACTGCACATAACGTCCTTGAGAAATTCCAGTGTGGCTTTAGGGTAAACCACAGCACCGAGACGGCCCTTTTAAAGATCTTAAATGATCTTAGATTAAATGATGACTCACAGAAGGTCACAGTGTTGGTTCTACTGGATCTGAGCGCTGCCTTTGATACAGTCGACCATACTATTCTTTTAACTCGTTTAAAACACATCGGCCTCTCTGGTGCTGTCCACAAATGGTTTACATCCTACCTCACAGGTGTGCCACATCAAGATGCTGATCTGACATCATGATTAGTGCACAGGTGTACCTTTTACTGCCCACAATAACCGGGGTCTTGACCTGACTCCAGCTCCTCGCCGTAACAGACTTGAGTGGACAAATGCTCACATTCGATGGCGTCTGGCACGTTGGAGAGGTGTTCTCTTCACGGATCAATCTCGGTTAGGGTTAGGGTTAGGTGAACATCACTTCATGTTTCAGCAAGATAATGCACGGCCCCATGTTGCAAGGATCTGTACACAATTCTTGGAAGCTGAAAATGTCCCAGTTCTTGCATGGCCAGCATACTCACCGGACATGTCACCCATTGAGCATGTTTGGGATGTGCTTGACCGGCGAATACGACAGCGTGTACCAGTTCCCACTAATATCCAGCAACTTCGCACAGCCATTGAAGAGGAGTGGACCAACATTCCACAGGCCACAATTGACAATCTGATAAACTCTATGGAAGAAGATGTGTTGCACTGCATGAGGCAAATGGTGGTCACACCAGATACTGACTGGTTCTGAGTCCCCAGACCCCCAATAAAGCAAAAAACTGCACATTTCAGGGTGGCCTTTTATTGTGGGCAGTATAAGGTACACCTGTGCTCTAATCATGATGTCAGATCAGCATCTTGATGTGGTCACACCTGTGAGGTGGGATGGATTATCTCAGCAAAGCAGAAGTGCTCACTATCACACATTTGGACTGATTTGTGAACAATGTTTGAGAGAAATGGTAATATTGTGTATCTGGAATGAATTTTAGATCTTTAAGTCCATCTCATGAAAAATGGAGCAGAAACAAAGGTGTTGCGTTTATATTTTTGTTGAGTATAGTTACACTGATGATACACAGTTGTACATCTCCATGTCTCCTGATGACACCAGGCCAATGGATGCACTTTTTAACTGCATTTTAGATCAAATCCTGGATGGCCAAAAACTTTCTCCAGCTTAACCAGGACAAAACTGAAGTTTTAGTCATCGGTCCTCAGGCCCAGAGAGAGAAACTTTTACCCAAACTACAGTCATTGTCTTTTAATCCTTCCTCACAGGTGAAGAACCTGGGTGTGATTTTTGACTCTGAGCTGACTTTAATTCCACACATTAAGAATATCACAAAGATAGGTTTTTACATCTAAAGAACATAGCCAGAGTCCGCCCCATTCTCTCTCGGGCCAACACGGAGACGCTAATGCATGCTTTTATCACTAGTCGTATTGACTACTGTAATGCCCTGCCAGAGAACGTTCATGTTTTTAAGAGCAGGCTCAAGACCCACCTTTTTAGCTTAGCTTTTAACTGATATTTATTTATTTAGTCCTAATGATATATTTTGTGTGTGTGTGTGTGTGTGTGTGTGTGTGTGTGTGTGTGTGGGTGTGTGTGTGTGCGCGTGCGCCTGCGCCTGTTTGTCTGTTTGTTATCTGTAAAGCACTTTGTGATACCTTTTGGTATGAAAAGCGCTTTATAAATAAAGTTTGATTTGATTAGCTATATTCAAGATTTACAGTGCAATCCCTGCAAAGTGTGTAGGTTTACAAGGCACACAGAAGATCAGCGCGTGTTCCTGACAGGAGTGGGCGTGGCATCATGATGGTGGCTCTCCATCGTGATGTTCGTCACGATATCGTCCATCGGAACAACCCTAGAAACCACATTCACGGAACTGGAGAAGCAACTGACGGTTTCTGGTGACCCACTGGAGGGAGTGACTGCACTGAGGAGTAGAGGAGGAAGTGGGAGTGATCTCTTACTGTTTTACACATTCTCCCATCTGTCCTAAAACCGTGTGGTTTGTAGCGCGTTGGCGTCTTCCTCGAGCTCACGCCTCTGCCGTGTGCGTGCTCTACCTGCTGCCCCTGTGGGCAGTGGCGTGGTGGTTTTCCTCCCGTGCGTAACGCTGTGTAAAGCGGTGGTATCCAGAGAGGACCGGGTGCTTCACTTGACGGTAAGTTTTCTTGCCGTCAAGTGAACCGTTGCCTCCTCTTCCTTCCATTTGGTCGTTTGGATCTGCTGGTCGCTTGGGTAAAGCAAGCGCCCACCACGCGCACAAGTTAAAGCTGCGTTCCAACTGAACTGAACTAAATTGACCCGGGCTCGAGGGCTCCTGCCCCCGAGCCCGGTTCTCGCTGGTCTCATGAATTGACTCAAGATCACATCGGCCCTGATACGCCGCTCTGCTGTAACACGCTGTAGCCTGAGCGCCACGTTGTGCAATAGGACTGTTGTTGGGAATATTTTTTATTTTATTTTGATTGGTTGAGTGAATGCTGATATGAATGAGTGTGAATGCAGTTGTGTGTGATTTTAAAATATTTTAACATTGATTTATAAATTAAAATTAAAGTATCTTTTTATAAAACTAAATAAATGTTCCTTTATATGATCACTTTTGCTTTGTCTGTCCGAACCTGTGACCTTTTTAAGTGTGGGAGAAACAAATAATTGTGGTTCCTTGGGCCCAGAATCCAACGTGGCGTTGTCGGTAATTATTAAAGTAGCTAAATTGTGATTTTTTTTAAATTTATTGCAGCAGTGTCAGCTCCCCGCCATGAGGACCAAAGAGAAGAGCTTTCCTCACCCATCGCTCCACTCCCGGTGAGACATGCAGGAAATCTCGTCCTGTCCTTTGAACATGCACATTCAGGCTCATTGGACAGTAAAAGCCACATGTATTTATTTATTTATTTGACAGGGGGAACAACACAACACAACACGCACACAACAAATGAGTTGCACAGACCAGAGATGGCTACAAGCTCATGTTCATCTGTAGTCCCTGGGCAGAGTCCATTCACAAGATACATATAAACAGATCACCTCAACAAACATTCAAATACAATGTTTGCATTATTTACCCTTGCAATAATCTACAGTTGAAAAAAATAAAATAAAGTACCTTCTTACATTTTTAACAATTTTTAACAAGTTTTGTGCTAATGATCACAAATCTGACCGTTTTTCAACCCCTTCTTCAGGTTAAGTTTGTGGCGACTGAAATAACCACACTATTAGTCTAACCAGTCTAACCCGGTCAGTGTGTCTCAGGCGGGTCAGATCATTGGCATGTGTCGAGCAGGCGGGGGTCACCTCTGCTCATCATCGCATCTACTATGAGTCATAGTATTGAGATTTCTATCCAATTGCAACATCTTTAGAGCAGTGTGTCATGTAAATGAGGTGGGTTTGGCAGTCCAACAGGCCCTTTGTCCACGATCACCAGAGACAGATGCCAGTCAGCGGGTTGGAGGGGGTTAGAAACTGTGTTAAAGAGGCTGGAAAATACCCGAGTGGGAAGCCATCATCTTTGAGGAAGAAATGGAAAATAATCCTGACTGATGGCGATCACTCTAACATTTGACAGGGCTATGTTTAGTAGTGACAGTAAGAGCACAATAATAAGGGAACTTGAGGTGTTGATTCTGAAAAGCTGTGTGGCTAACTGCAAAAAAAGAGGAGCTTTGTTTATATAGAAGAAGAAGAAGATCTTTATTTATATAGCAGACAGGGTCACAAAGCGCTTTACATGAGAGCATTTTACATTCACTCCACACTCGATGGTGGTAAGCTGCCTTTGTAGCTTCAGTTTCCCCTGGGGGAGATGGACAGAAGCGCTGTCGCGACTGCACACATCTGCACCAACGGTCCCTCAGACCAGCATCATTCATTCACACACATAAATCCTGGACTATTGTACATGTTTTTTAGTGGTAGGGGAAACCGGAGTACCTGGAGGAAACCTACGCAGACACGGGAAGAACTTGCAAACTCCACACAGAAAAGACCCGTCCAGGTGGGAATCGAACCCGGGACTTTCTTGATGTGAAGCAAGAGCGCTAACCACTGTACTACCATACCGCCCCCCCCCCCCCCCCCCCCCCAAAAAAAAGGCTTCAATTTGCTTGGGAGCATAAAGACTGCACTGTTGAGCAATGGAAGAAGGTGATGTGGTCTGATGGGTCCGGGTGTCCCCTGTACCACAGTGAGAGCTGACGAACTGATCATCTTGAACGACCAGGTTATTCCATCCGTGGATTTATTCTTGCTTGATGATACGGGCTTATTCCAAGATGACAATGCCAGGATTCATGGGGCTCACATTGTGAAAGAGTGGTTCATGGCAGCGTGAGATGGATCGGCCGCCACATAGTCCAGATCTTAACCCCAAAGAAGAGTCTACGGGACGTGCTAGAGAAGGCTTTGCACTGTGTTCACACTCTCCCATCACCAAAACTAGATCCTGCAACATTGAATCTGTGGTCGTTGCAGAAGCTTATTGAAACAATGCCACAGCGGATGGAATCAATCATAATAGTGTGTGGGACCTTTTTTGGGTGGGGTATGGGCTGAAAAGCTCCACTTTCAGAGGAATACAAACACATTAGCACTGGTCAAACTGCTCGCAGGTCACAGGGGGCGTGAGCGTGTGTGTCCTTGAAGAACACTATGAACGCTGGCATGTCTCCTTCAGGAGAGAAGGCCACGGTGCTGCTGATGCCGAAAAGGCCTGGTGACAATGTTCACATTTATTGGCCCGGCAATAAAAGCTTCTGAACCCAGAGCCGTCGCACACTTGCTCTCTGTGCTGGCCAGACACGGGCAAAACGCAGCTAATTTGGCGGGGGAGCTCTTTGTGCTCTTCCATTAGCGCCGGGACAGAGGAGCAGGCCCTTTCATGTGGCTGGCTGACGAAGTGCCACTCTCCCCCCTCACCAAACGCCACACATCAGGGCCTTGTGTGTCTGAGGCTCATTAACACAACTGTCTTTGATACTCAGTGTGTCCATCTGAAGTCAGGCTGCTTTTACTGCGAGCGCCATGTTCCATCTCATTATTGAATCATGTGATGCTGGAATGACTTCATCTCACGGTTGTGTTGAAAGTAAAGCCATGCAGGGGGGGGGGGGGGGCGTGGAGTCCTGCTCGATGGAGTTAGAGGTTTGGTGTGGGGAGTTTGTAACCTTGGTGAGTTTAGTGCAGGTTTTAACTGTTAGCAGATTGAATATATCAGGGTGAATGATATAACCGTTAAAGGAGAGATGAAGTCATATAGGTTTATTCATGATGAATTCTGTGTGCAGAAAATACAGACGGGGATCCAGGACCAAACACTCTGGGGAAAATGTACGTATTAGTTTATCATGAGTGCATATCGAATGTGCCCCTTCAACTAAAGCGCTGTGTAACGTGTGGTGGGAAACGTTGATAACTTACCACAGTTCCCAAACTGTGGTATGCGTACCGTAAGCTGATAGAAATGGACCCGTTAAAACCGCCACACGGGAAACACACTTTCAGACAGGTGAACATAAATGTTCTGGGCCTACATGTCGTCCGCTCCAAACCTCGAGAGCCGAGCACTGGACCCGAGTGCGGGGAACTCCACGGAGCCCGGGGGCCAGGTTCACACTAGCTGTGCCTTTAACATGAACAGTGCCCCAGTTTGAACGAGTTGTGATGTCTTAGCGATCTGTTGCTGAACAAAGCGAGGAGCCGCAGTCAGACTGACTGGAGACTTTGGCTGAATCCAAAACCCTTAAATCATGGCCTCTAAGTCCTAACCCTCGCTCCTGATCCTTAACCTTTCATGGGGTCAACTGTTAGATCTCTATGCAGGTAGTGAACTAGAGCTTCAGCTTCAACACCAACAGCTTGTTGCACAAAAGCGCATAGCGCCACCTACTGTATATTGTCCAACAACAACATACTGTTCAAATAAAGACATTTAAGGCGGAAAAAAAGAAACATCCAAATGATCCTTCACATTTCCCTTTATTTTATCTCAACAGCTGTTTCATAAAGATACAGTATGCAAATCAGCCATGTGGCTTAAGTTTCTACTAAATGAAGCAAAAGCACAAACTGCTTCATTTAGGCCGTTTACTGAGGAGGCTTTAAAACCATGTGACTGAGCTGTGGGGACGACAACATGTATGTTGTCACTTTTATAAAGTTTGGCTTGTGCAGAAGCTTATTTTTTATCATTATTTTTATTATTAAATGTGCACCTGTCAATCAACAGTGTTTGCGCATGAATCACTCGAGGGTGGGGCCGAGGGGGGTGGGGAGATTGGCGCAGTGGCTTATGGGATGGCACATAGCTCCTAATAGCCAGTGAGTTAGCATCAGAGGTCCCTATGCTAAAGTGGCTATGATAGTTAGCATACAGGCCACTTTCCCTAACTCCTTTCTAACCGACAGCCCAATTCGGACGCTACTTATCATGGCGGACGCTGACGCACATCCGGTTTGGCGTAAGACCTCTTCCCAATCTGCTGGTTTGGGATGGGATTTGCAACACGACTTTTCTGCCCATTCTGATCCGAGGGGCGAGAGGAAGGCCGTGTTATTCCTCTATCTGTGTCCATCACGTACATTTATTTCACAAGTTGATGCGACCGCCCACGTGCAAAGCTTTGTACTTCTACAGGGTGTAATAGTGGTGCAATAATGTAATAAAGGTCTAATATGGGTGTAATAGTGTAATAAGGGGGTAATAGTGTAATAATGGTGTAATAGCGGTACAATAGTGCATAAGGGTGCAATAGTGTAATAAGTGTTTAATAGCGGTATAATAGTGTAATGGGGTGTAATAGCGATGCAGTAGTGTAATAAGGGTGTAATGGGGTGTAATAAAACACAGAAAGTGGAAAACAAAAAAAACTATAGTGGTGCAATATGGGCGTAGCTGACCGCCATCAGCATGGAGTGAATGAACCCCCCTCCCTTTCATGTAAAGCGCTTTGGATGTGACTTGTGTCATATGAAAAGCGCTATACAAATAAGATTCCCTTCCCATCCATCCATCCATTTTCTTCCGCTTTATCCCGGGGCGGGTCGCCGGGGCAGCAGTCTCAGCATAGAAGCCCAGACTTTCCGATCCACGCACACCTCCTCCAGCTGTTCTGGGGGGGCCCCGAGGCGACACCAGGCCAGCTCGGAGACATAGTCCCACCAGCGTGTACTGGGCCTTCCACGAGGCCTCCTCCCAATAGGACATGCCTGGAGCACCTCCCGAGGGAGGCGACCAGGAGGCATCCGGAACAGATGCCCTAGCCACCTCAGCTGGCTCCTTTCGACGTGAAGGAGCAGCGACTCTACTCCGAGCTCCTCCCGGGTAACTGAGGTCCTCACCTCCAGCCACCCTGCGAAGGAAACCCATTTTGGCCGCTTGTATTCGCGATCTTGTCCTTTCGGTCATTACCCAAATCTCATGACAATAGGTGAGGGTGGGAACGTAGATCGATCGGTAAATCGAGAGCTTTGCCTCAGACTCAGCTCCCTCTTCACCACAACAGTACGATACAGCGACCGCATCACTGCTGACGCCGCACCGATCCGTCTACCGATCTCACGCTCCATCCGTCCCTCACTGAGAACATGACCCCGAGATACTTGAACTCCTCCGCCTGAGGCAAGGACTCCCCACCGACCACAGAAAGATTCCCTTCCCCATATATATATATATATATCCGTCCATCCATCCATTTTCTTCCACTTGTCCGTTGCCGGGTCGTGGGGGCAGCTGTTGGAGCTGCCCAAATCACATTGCGCCAGCCCCCTATGGCGCCCCCTGCAGGTGGTGGGTCCACAGAAGGATGGCCTCATGGTTCTAACCGGGCCTGTTGGTCTCTCATAAGGGGCTTCTGAACCGCTCTTTGTCTGACCCGTCACCTAGGACCTGTTTGCCCTGGGAGACCCTATAGGGGCACGAAGCCCCCGACAACAGAGCTCCCAGTATCATTTGGGTGCTCAAACCCCTCCACCACGTTAATATATATATATATAATTTGTATGCAATTGTATAACTAACATTTTAAACAGGATTATCAGTAACTTAAAACACTACCAACAATATGATAAATAAAATGTATGGCTGTAACCATGAGAGCAGATAAACAAATAAGTAAGCGTTGTTTAATAAAGAATAATACACCCCTTTACACTATTACACCCTTATTACACCGCCATTACACCCTTATTACATTATTACGACCTTATCACATTATTACACCCCTATTACACCCTTATTACACTATTACAGCCTTATTACGCTATAATGCCCCATTGCACCACTATAGTTTTCCATTGTGCGTTTTAGTCCTGCCGTCTCCACCAGATCATGTCTCTCCCGTGAATGTGAACCACGACCTTTAAGTGTGACTAGGGATGTCAAGATTAACCGGTTTTACGATCACCACGATTATAAAAGGACGCGGTCGGTTATCCGTAAGAATTTCAGAAGCCACGGTTTACCGCGGAAATGTTTTCACGCTGTCGCACGAGCCGCTGACGCCATAAACAGCGTAAACTCAGCGGTAGTTGAGCGAGGCAGAAGGACGCTCTCCTCCAGTGTTGTATCCACCCAGAAACGATTGAAGTCAGCAGAGTGGGACGTCTTTAGGATCCAAAACATGACCAAGGCGTCGTTGTTGTCGATGGACATCCGTTATGCAAACCCTGTGGTCAGAAAGATGCAGCTAAAGGCGCTGATATCGGCTACGTCGAATATAAACAACATCTTGGAGATAATCCTTCGCTGTAAATGTCCAGGTCAAGGTAACGAACTGCATACTTCCAAAAAAAATTTCGGAAATAGCCACAACTGGCTCAGGATGTAAACAAAAGGCTAACGCTCCGCTCTGCTTCAGCAACGCGTAGCAGAGAGGAAAGTGAAACCGCACATGTGGAAACCAGCTGTTCAAAAGAGTCTCCTTAGGCACTTTGTAAACACGTTTCATTCTCTGTTCATCAAAATAATTAAGCAACAGCTTAACTTTTGAGAGCATAAAACCTAGCCTAGCTTGTGGCCTAATAATATATAGTAAAATAATTATGTGTGTGAGTGTGTGTGTGAGGCTGTGTGTGAGGCTGTGTGTGAGTGTGTGTGTGAGGCTGTGTGTGTGGCTGTGTGTGACGCTGTGTGTGTGGCTGTGTGAGGCTGTGTGTGAGGCTGTGTGTGAGGCTGTGTGTGTGGCTGTGTGAGGCTGTGTGTGTGGCTGTGTGAGGCTGTGTGAGGCTGTGTGAGGCTGTGTGTGTGGCTGTGTCTGTATATATGGTTTATGGAGCCAATTGACCTGACTACTCACCAGCACTACGAGAACCTAAGGGGATTAGCAGGACTATGCTACGGTCCTCATAAACCAAGATTTTGTATTTTCATTTTTAGCATATAAAGAGCATAATTTCATTGTTTTTCTGAAGTCCTTTTAATGCTCAATGATAATATATCATGCACATATCAAGTTTTTTTAAATTCTTAGCTTTTAAAGACCATAAATTCAAAGTTTATTTGACGTCCATATAATACCCCAACCTGACTTCTTGTGTATGGAGTGTATGATGTGCTCCCCCTACCCTACTCTGGCGGTATTGAAGGCTCCATTGTGATTGGTTCTTTATGGGGACACGTGCGGGATATGTGTCCGGGCATGTTGAGTGATTTCGGAAGACATCTAATGGTAATGCGAAGAAGAAGGACCAAGAGAAAGTTCACTCCAAAGAAGACAAGAAAATATATTGGTAAGTATCTAGTCCTTGTTAAATATACGTTATCAAGTATTTTCTGAATGGAACTTAGCCCCGGCCTGGAGGATTTATCCCCGGGCTGGATGATTTGGGGACCGGGCTATTGGGTTTTGGAGCTGGCTGTGGAACTTAGCCCCAGCCTTGGTGAGTTTTCCCCGGCCTGGATGAGTTGGGGGCTGTGTGTCCCCGGAGGTCCAGAGGAGTCAGGGGGCCGAGGGTGTGCATGTAGGCCGAGGTGGGAGTGCCCTGAGCCGGGCAGTGTTAGTGGAGGAGAGGGTGGGTCATTGTGGTGGATGTTGGTGCGGGGCTGGTAGCTTTAGGAGCAGGCTGGTCAGAGGAGGTCCAGAGGAGTCAGGGGGCCGAGGGTGTGCATGTAGGCCGAGGTGGGAGTGCCCTGAGCCGGGTAGTGTTAGTGGAGGAGAGGGTGGGTCATTGTGGTGTATGTTGGTGCGGGGCTGGTAGCTTTAGGAGCAGGCTGGTCAGAGGAGGTCCAGAGGAGTCAGGGGGGCGAGGGTGTGCATGTAGGCCGGGGTGGGAGTGCCCTGAGCCGGGTAGTGTTAGTGGAGGAGAGGGTGGGTGATTGTGGTGGATGTTGGTGCGGGGCTGGTAGCTTTAGGAGCAGGCTGGTCAGAGGAGGTCCAGAGGAGTCAGGGGGCTGAGGGTGTGCATGTAGGCCGAGGTGGGAGTGCCCTGAGCCGGGTAGTGTTAGTGGAGGAGAGGGTGGGTCATTGTGGTGGATGTTGGTGCGGGGCTGGTAGCTTTAGGAGCAGGCTGGTCAGAGGAGGTCCAGAGGAGTCAGGGGGCTGAGGGTGTGCATGTAGGCCGAGGTGGTAGTGCCCTGAGCCGGGTAGTGTTAGTGGAGAAGAGGGTGGGTCATTGTGGTGGATGTTGGTGCGGGGCTGGTAGCTTTAGGAGCAGGCTGGTCCAGAGGAGGTCCAGAGGAGTCAGGGGGCCGAGGGTGTGCATGTAGGCTGTGGTGGGAGTGCCCTGAGCCGGGTAGTGTTAGTGGAGGAGAGGGTGGGTCATTGTGGTGGATGTTGGTGCGGGGCTGGTAGCTTTAGGAGCAGGCTGGTCAGAGGAGGTCCAGAGGAGTCAGGGGGCTGAGGGTGTGCATGTAGGCCGAGGTGGGAGTGCCCTGAGCCGGGTAGTGTTAGTGGAGGAGAGGGTGGGTCATTGTGGTGGATGTTGGTGCGGGGCTGGTAGCTTTAGGAGCAGGCTGGTCCAGAGGAGGTCCAGAGGAGTCAGGGGGCCGAGGGTGTGCATGTAGGCTGTGGTGGGAGTGCCCTGAGCCGGGTAGTGTTAGTGGAGGAGAGGGTGGGTCATTGTGGTGGATGTTGGTGCGGGGCTGGTAGCTTTAGGAGCAGGCTGGTCAGAGGAGGTCCAGAGGAGTCAGGGGGGCGAGGGTGTGCATGTAGGCCGGGGTGGGAGTGCCCTGAGCCGGGTAGTGTTAGTGGAGGAGAGGGTGGGTCATTGTGGTGGATGTTGGTGCGGGGCTGGTAGCTTTAGGAGCAGGCTGGTCAGAGGAGGTCCAGAGGAGTCAGGGGGGCGAGGGTGTGCATGTAGGCCGGGGTGGGAGTGCCCTGAGCCGGGTAGTGTTAGTGGAGGAGAGGGTGGGTGATTGTGGTGGATGTTGGTGCGGGGCTGGTAGCTTTAGGAGCAGGCTGGTCAGAGGAGGTCCAGAGGAGTCAGGGGGCCGAGGGTGTGCATGTAGGCCGAGGTGGGAGTGCCCTGAGCCGGGCAGTGTTAGTGGAGGAGAGGGTGGGTCATTGTGGTGGATGTTGGTGCGGGGCTGGTAGCTTTAGGAGCAGGCTGATCAGAGGAGGTCCAGAGGAGTCAGGGGGCCGAGGGTGTGCATGTAGGCCGGGGTTGGAGTGCCCTGAGCCGGGTAGTGTTAGTGGAGGAGAGGGTGGGTCATTGTGGTGGATGTTGGTGCGGGGCTGGTAGCTTTAGGAGCAGGCTGGTCAGAGGAGGTCCAGAGGAGTCAGGGGGCCGAGGGTGTGCATGTAGGCCGAGGTGGGAGTGCCCTGAGCCGGGTAGTGTTAGTGGAGGAGAGGGTGGGTCATTGTGGTGGATGTTGGTGCGGGGCTGGTAGCTTTAGGAGCAGGCTGGTCAGAGGAGGTCCAGAGGAGTCAGGGGGCTGAGGGTGTGCATGTAGGCCGAGGTGGGAGTGCCCTGAGCCGGGTAGTGTTAGTGGAGGAGAGGGTGGGTCATTGTGGTGGATGTTGGTGCGGGGCTGGTAGCTTTAGAAGCAGGCTGGTCCAGAGGAGGTCCAGAGGAGTCAGGGGGCCGAGGGTGTGCATGTAGGCTGTGGTGGGAGTGCCCTGAGCCGGGTAGTGTTAGTGGAGGAGAGGGTGGGTCATTGTGGTGGATGTTGGTGCGGGGCTGGTAGCTTTAGGAGCAGGCTGGTCAGAGGAGGTCCAGAGGAGTCAGGGGGGCGAGGGTGTGCATGTAGGCCGGGGTGGGAGTGCCCTGAGCCGGGTAGTGTTAGTGGAGGAGAGGGTGGGTGATTGTGGTGGATGTTGGTGCGGGGCTGGTAGCTTTAGGAGCAGGCTGGTCAGAGGAGGTCCAGAGGAGTCAGGGGGCTGAGGGTGTGCATGTAGGCCGAGGTGGGAGTGCCCTGAGCCGGGTAGTGTTAGTGGAGGAGAGGGTGGGTGATTGTGGTAGATGTTGGTGCGGGGCTGGTAGCTTTAGGAGCAGGCTGGTCAGAGGAGGTCCAGAGGAGTCAGGGGGCCGAGGGTGTGCATGTAGGCCGAGGTGGGAGTGCCCTGAGCCGGGTAGTGTTAGTGGAGGAGAGGGTGGGTGATTGTGGTGGATGTTGGTGCGGGGCTGGTAGCTTTAGGAGCAGGCTGGTCAGAGGAGGTCCAGAGGAGTCAGGGGGGCGAGGGTGTGCATGTAGGCCGGGGTGGGAGTGCCCTGAGCCGGGTAGTGTTAGTGGAGGAGAGGGTGGGTGATTGTGGTGGATGTTGGTGCGGGGCTGGTAGCTTTAGGAGCAGGCTGGTCAGAGGAGGTCCAGAGGAGTCAGGGGGCTGAGGGTGTGCATGTAGGCCGGGGTGGGAGTGCCCTGAGCCGGGTAGTGTTAGTGGAGGAGAGGGTGGGTCATTGTGGTGGATGTTGGTGCGGGGCTGGTAGCTTTAGGAGCAGGCTGGTCCAGAGGAGGTCCAGAGGAGTCAGGGGGCCGAGGGTGTGCATGTAGGCTGTGGTGGGAGTGCCCTGAGCCGGGTAGTGTTAGTGGAGGAGAGGGTGGGTCATTGTGGTGGATGTTGGTGCGGGGCTGGTAGCTTTAGGAGCAGGCTGGTCCAGAGGAGGTCCAGAGGAGTCAGGGGGGCGAGGGTGTGCATGTAGGCCGGGGTGGGAGTGCCCTGAGCCGGGTAGTGTTAGTGGAGGAGAGGGTGGGTCATTGTGGTGGATGTTGGTGCGGGGCTGGTAGCTTTAGGAGCAGGCTGGTCCAGAGGAGGTCCAGAGGAGTCAGGGGGCTGAGGGTGTGCATGTAGGCCGAGGTGGGAGTGCCCTGAGCCGGGTAGTGTTAGTGGAGGAGAGGGTGGGTCATTGTGGTGGATGTTGGTGCGGGGCTGGTAGCTTTAGGAGCAGGCTGGTCCAGAGGAGGTCCAGAGGAGTCAGGGGGCCGAGGGTGTGCATGTAGGCTGTGGTGGGAGTGCCCTGAGCCGGGTAGTGTTAGTGGAGGAGAGGGTGTGTCATTGTGGTGGATGTTGGTGCGGGGCTGGTAGCTTTAGGAGCCGGCTGGGGATCTTAGCCCCAGCCTTGGTGAGTTTTCCCAGGCCTGGTGGCTTTAGGAGCGGGCTGATTGAATTGAATCCCCCTTTTGTTTTTAGATGAAATTCCCATCAGTGCAGATGAGGCCGAAGAGGAGAGTCACAGTGACTCGGGGGACTCTGCTGAGAAACAAGCGGCAACTGTGGTTATAGATGATGACCCGATCGACATAGCTGATGGAGATACCTCTGATTTTGAAGGCAAGTTCTTCTGTTTACTCCTGTAGTAGTCTTGCTCTGACTTATTCACATTGTTTTGTTTAAATTAATTCCTAATTTTCCTTTTCAGAGGCAGCACAGAGGCCTGCAAAGCAACCTGGACCAAACCTGGAGTGACAAAAAGAGCATGGTCAAAGACTGAAGAAGCAGCTGTAATGCGGCATTTTAAAAAACACATCAAGAGAGGAAAACTGGCCACAAAAAATGAAGTAACTCAGTGTAAGCAAGCAGAAATGGCCTTAAGTCAGAGAACACTGCAGAATATAAGAGACTTTGTGAGAAATCGTGGACTAGCACGTAAAAGACAACTAAAGGTAAAAGATGGATAAGCATGGAGTGTATGTATGAAGAACATTAAAACTTTTCCAGCCTCTAATTGTGGTTCATCCATCCATCCATTTTTTCCCACTTGTCCGTTGCCGGGTCGTGGAGGCAGCCGTTGGAGCTGCCCAAATCACATAGCACCAGTCCCCTATGGCTCCTCCTGCAGGTGGTGGGTCCACGGAAGGACGGCCTCTTGGTTCCAAACGGGCCTGTTGGTCTCTCATAGGGGAATTGTGGTTCAGTTATGTTTAAAGTCCTCATAATTCATCTTTGGTCCTCATGAACCACCTTCTGGTCGGTGGCTGTGTATAGACAACCGTAGCTGATACAAGGATGTTAAATAGACCTACATTTTTTTCAGATTTTTTACAGTTAGTCTATCCAGAGCTTATCTCTCTAGGACCTTGGGAAACCATAGTCCTCTTAAACCACACCAGGGTTGTTTTTTCCAAAAGGTCAACATAAACCATAAAAACACGTATGTGTGTGTGAGGCTGTGTGTGAGGCTGTGTGTGTGGCTGTGTGTGTGGCTGTGTGTGTGGCTGTGTGTGAGGCTGTGTGTGTGGCTGTGTGAGGCTGTGTGTGTGGCTGTGTGAGGCTGTGTGTGTGGCTGTGTGTGTGTCTGTGTGTGTGGCTGTGTGTGTGGCTGTGTGAGGCTGTGTGGGTGGACAGGCCAGCTCGTGTTGTAAACTATAATATAATATGAAAGGCAAAGCTAATAAAGGTGGCATTTAGGTGCGTCGTTTTAAAGCGTGAACATTAAACATGACTACACCAAACATGAACAATACTAAAAGCTTCTTTTCGGTGGTAAAAGGTTCTGGAAAGGGAAAAAGATCTTGTGACTGAGATCCATAACCTCTCACAAAGTAGAGTGCATCCTCCAGCCTGTGAGACATGTCCCACACGTGGGGCTATGAGTGTCCATTTAGACGGGCTTTGTAATAAGAATAAGGAACAATGCCCTGGTTCTTCAATCACACACATACTCCTTTGAGGTCCAGGACGTGCTCTTCTGTTCCTCTTTTTAACAGCAGTGCATGGTCTTCCTCTAATGAAGAATGCCACGGTTCACCTGGTGTTGTGGAATATCTCCAGGAGTCTGGCCTGGGTGGTGAAGTGTGTGTTCATGTTAGGGCTGGGCGATATGACGATATTAGACCGTCTTACGATCTCCAGAGCTGACGATCTGTTGTATCACGGTTCTAAACCCAACCCGCGCACTTACTGCTACGCTAATGTCGGACGCTAATGCGAGCGTTTGGCAGCGAGCCGCTCCTCTACAGTGCAAATATAAGACCAGACTCCTCAATCTGGAGCTTTTAAACCCAGCTATTTCAGAGGTATTTATGTCTTTAGTGTCTTTCCCCTGTAACGCCGCTGCTCTGCGCAGATCTCAGCGTGTGTTTATTTATTTACCTGCGACACATGTGAAGAAGCGAGCGTGTCCTTCGTCCTCACAGTTCTGTAGGCGCTGCATCTTCTCATTTGTTAAATTTAAATCCTGGACCGTGTTCACAAATGCTGTTTATCCATGTCTTTGAAAACATAAGACTTGTCCAACTTTGGTGAATTACTTGGTCAAGTAATAACTTATGGTAACTATCTGCATCCTGTTTGAGTTTTACACAATAAAAGACACAGTATATTATCGCTTTAGTAAGACTCTTATTGTGAAAGGGTCGACAGCGACAGAGCGCTGTATCAGCAGCTTGACGTCATGAGAGAGACGTCTCAGAAAAGATGCCAAACAGCAACAGACACGAACAACAAGCCTTTACCAAACTTAGTGTTACCATTTTACTTTTATTTTCTGTAATTTTATTGTGTTTATTAATGTATAAATTTAGTTTGCTGTAGTTTTAAGTCTAGTCTAAGTTCTAAGTCTATTTTTGCTTTGTTAATTATCACAAAGCTGAATAAATTAGTATATTAATTCAATATTTTTCTTCTTCAGTGTGTAATTTAAGTTATTTTAGTTACTATAAAAAAAAATCGTGATAAAATCAAAATCGGGAGTTTATAATTAAAAAATCGTGATATTATATTTTTGTCATATCGCCCACCCCTAGTTCCTGTAGCAGATAGATGAAACTGTATCTGTAGAGGTCTAGACTCTTTCAGTCAAGGCTGTGATTTTTTTAATTAATTTGTTTTATTACATTTCTCTGTAACCATTGTTATTTTGTGCCCCTGTGAAGCACTTTGTGATTTTATCTGTGAAAGGTGCCATATAAATAACGTTTCTTCTTCTTCATGTCTCAGGGCTCCATGGTGCCTTGGAGCGCTACTGGCTACATGAACGTGGAGCAGAGTTTGGTGAGGAAACTTCTCGTCGACAACAAGCATTACCTCATGAAATAACATTTACTTTCTAAAACTTTAGCAATAACAGAAGAAGTGATAAAAATGCTCTGCCCGATCCCGTCAGACCTTGGAAGCTTATGCTGCGTTTACACATAAGCACGATGCGTTTCGAATGCCACAAATGCACATTCGTGGCCAAGGATCACGAATGTGAGTGGACTTTGATGATTCGGGGTAGAGGTTTCACGCGCCGCCACTAACTGTTGCGACCTGTTACTACGAGCTACGATTAATGGCACGAATTATTCCGCACGGTCACGAATATGCGTCCCGCGCTGCTGCGTGGTGTCCCGCGCTGCTGCGTGGTGTCCCGCGCTGCCACGGGCTGTTACGGGTCACTAGGAATATTCGCGTTCTGTCCGAAATCTGTCAAGAATTGGGCGAATGTGGAGTGATCTTCTTCCACCGGGTTGGAGGCGGAGCAGAGGCCGTGCTCTCCCCTGAGTCATTGGGCTCGTCTGGCTCCAACTCCCGAACATCAGGTACGACCGCAGGAGGAAGAAAGAACACTTTCAGCACCCCGCGGAGCGGCAGCGCCAGGTGCTGCTCCGTGGCTTGGAGCGCGGATTGGCCGACTTTGTGACACTTTTCCTCGGCATAGCTACTGCAGGTACCAACATTTACTTTGGGAGTAGCGTGTGTTTCTGTCAATTTTGAGTGTAAAAACAGTGATTCTGCTCCACGAATGCTCTCACGCTGAATTACGAAGTGCCACTACTCACAAAAGGACACGCTCCGTTGCGAACTCCACGAACAGAGGGTGATTCGTGACATTCGTGGAAGATTTTTTGACAGACAAAAACTTTCTCCACGAACGTCACGAATGTCACGAACTGATGCGTTTTGTTAAGAATCCCATTGAGATGCGTTAAGTCACGTCACGAACGTCACGAATGACGGAAAAATGACATTCGTAACGCATCGTGCTTATGTGTAAACGCAGCATAAGCAGGAAGGGCCTGGTCGGTACTTGGATGGGAGACCGTTCGGGAACACCAGGAAGTAGTGAGTGAGTGAGTGGTTGGTGGTGGTCGGAGGGGCCGATGGGGCAGACTGGTTGCCTCGCTTCTATCAGTCTACCCCAGGGCAGCTGTGGCTACAATAGTAGCTTACCACCACCAAGTTTAGAGTGAATGAATAGTGCAATGTAAAGTGTCTTTGTCCAGAAAAGTGCTATATGGTAAATGGTCTCAACTTATATAGCGCTTTTCCACATACATTAGGCACTCAAAGCGCTTTACAGCAAGGATCCACTCACCCATTCATACACTTATTCATACACCAATGTATGCACACACTGGAGGCAAGCTGGGTGAAGTGTCTTGCCCAAGGACACAACGACAGGAGGCGGGATTCAAACCCCCGACCCTCCGATCATGAGACAACCCGCTCTACCATCTGCGCCACCGTCACAAAACCGATGCATTATTATTTTTTTATTTTTTTAACTTTATTTAAAGAGACAATGCATATTAATGAACATATAAATGTAAATATGCCAGAATTAGCCAATGGCTACTTTCCATCTGTAGTCCCTGGCATTATTATTATCATAAAAATGGAGATGGGCAAAGGATTGAAGGAAGAGTAGAGAGAGCTCCGTCGTAAGGTCAGAAAAGGCTTTCTGCAGTCTCCTGAACTGTGGCTGACTTTGAATAACAAACAGGAAAAAAGGCAAGTCACTGTTTATGGTAGACACTTACCTATTATGTATTAAAATCGGGCAATAGTTGCTGATTTACAGTAGCTTTCGGCCCTAGGCAAGACTGAACCTTTGCAGCTCCCCAGACGCGTAGAAGGACCAGGGTGGGGTTGTTTGAAAGCTTGAAATGTCTAGTTTCCATCACAAGATGGCAAGTCTCCATCACTTTCTGTTCCAAAGTTATGTCCGAAAATCTGCAATGTTGTAGATGGTGGGAGGCAGCCACCTGGGTCGCCTATGTCTGTGCACTAGCTGGACAGAGGTTCATACATCCACAATGCTCCACACTTAGCCAACAGACGTGCAGCAGGTCTTCCATAGTGTCTGCCTCATGGAGCTCACAAAGATTTTGGATAAATGGCCCATGGAATCAGGCATTTTAGCAACAATCACAAAAAATGCCAGTGAGATCCTGGAGGGACTGTTTCAAATAGCTGGACAGAGGTTCATACACCACAGTATACGCAGACATGAAAGTGCAACAAGACGTCCATATAGTCTGTCTCATAGAAGCGCAAAGATTTAGGACAAATTTTAAATAGCAACTAAAATGGCAGAAACCTCCTCCCCATTATTCTACTTTCGCCCCATTTTTTTCTTTTCCACTTCTTTCCCATTTTCCACTTTACCAAAGGGCGTGACAAGTACCCCAGAGTCATAGGTTTTCAGATACACTCCACAAGGTATCGTTTCATCCTGTGAGGCCAAACAAGCCCCAGCTCTTTGCCCCTTCTCCAAAGATTTTGGGTACATTTAAAATAACATGGTCACCTTTGGCAGATCAGTGTGAACTGCTGCATCGAGAGCCATTTCAAAATCACACAGCTTGATACACTTCCTTCCAACTTCTACTTGTTCTGTAGAACTTAATTGAAAAGGAATCTGGCGTGCCCCACTGTCGACTTTACAGACTGCCGCCCCGTGGAGCACCACCGAGGGGGCCAAAAAGAGGTCATACAGGAATGCTTCACAAAACCTTTTGGTTTATCACTCTTTTGAATAGATTCATGTTTGGTTTTCTGTTGTATTTCGCCACTGTTACATGTTTCGCTTGTATGGAGTCACATGTTGGTTTTACCTAGATTTATTTTACTACATGTATTTGACATAATGTTTAACTGTAACTGAGCCGCTACTCCTCCACGTCGAAAGGAGCCAGCTGAGGTGGCTAGGGCATCTGTTACGGATGCCTCCTGGTCGCCTCCCTCGGGAGGTGTTCCAGGCATGTCCTATTGGGAGGAGGCCTCGTGGAAGGCCCAGGACACGCTGGTGGGACTATGTCTCCGAGCTGGCCTGGTGTCGTCTCGGGGTCCCCCCAGAACAGCTGGAGGAGGTGTGCGTGGATCGGGAAGTCTGGGCATCTCTGCTGAGACTGCTGCCCCCGCGACCCGGCCCCGGATAAAGCGGAAGAAAATGGATGGATGGATGGGTTTAACTGTATAGGTATTAGCTCAGGTAGGGTTTCCTGCCTCGGGGTGTGGGTCAGAACACGAACAGGGTGCAGGGATGATTTAGGTGGTTTTAATGAGGCTCAGGCGACATCTAACAGTACAGTTACAATCATAGTGCAATTATAAAGCTAAACAAATACAACTCCAATTTGAGTGTCTAAATTATAATGTAGGCTTAGCAGGATACTGAATAAACGTAAAGCATAATTGGCATAAATAACAATGGTCCCCCATTGAACAGATATTACAATTGTGAACATAAAATATGCATCTAAACATTACTCACACATTGGGAAAACACATATAAATGTCCATGAGCGTCATGTGCAGCTTAAGTCATAGGCAGCACCAGAGCCGTGGGAACTTATTTTTGTTAGGGGGTGCTGAGGGACAGGATTTCCCCCCAAAACACCTTTTCTGTGCTTAATGAAGCCTAGGCGGTAATTTAGCCTGGTTGACGAACACAGCATCATCAACCTCCAGCCAATGATCACTCCCGAAAGGTCCACACCTCCACATCAGCGTCAGAGCTGCACCTCCGTAGCAGCCAATCATCGCATCGCAATCAAGACATGTTTGCTTCCCAGCTGCGTTGCGACACTTCCGTGTCCCCGCGTGTTCCCTTGGGCCCCCGGCGCTGGGGACGGACCGTCATTCCGACACCCCGCCATTCCGACACCCCGCTATCCCGACACCCCGCCATCCCGACACCCCGCCAATCAGACACTTTTTGGTACCGCTATTCCGACAATCATTTTGAGCGTATCTGTTTGCCTTCTGTCAACGCCACCTTCCCTGTTCCTCCCCGCTGTCGGCCCAGGGGTGCAGAGGCTCGTGAGATGGTTTTGGGCAAAGGCAGTGACAGGTGCAGGCTAGTCTGTATTTTACAACAAAGCGCTGAAGTCCGCGGTTAATACGCCGCGCACTGTTGGACGTTTTCCACTCAGACACTGGAGCTGCCGCTCACAGCGCTGACTGAGCCACGCGCTCCCCTTCGTTCAAAACACTGTCCGAAAACAAGGCCTTCTCCACAAAGCATGGGTGTGTGTCATATGCTCCAGTCACTGTGTGACACGGGCAAACACTGAATCTATCAAGACAAACAATAGCAATAAACACACGCGCTTTATGTCACATGAGTCTGTGCAACAGCGGCACATTCAGCCAGACTTTACTCCACAGAATCAGCATAAAAACACTCACTGTGCACTCCATCATCTGTGTAGAACTCTTCACCTCTTTACCCATGACTCTCACTCGTCTGGTCCATCATTAGCTCCATTTGGCAAAACGTATTTTTCGTAATCCACAACAACAGGTCTGTCTCCACCTGCTGCGCTCATCACGCTTGTTTTACATGTCAAAAAACACTTATCCATGTTACAGCCAAGGCGGCGTGGGAGATGCGTTCACTCTCCCTTGTTTTGTCACAAACGCGCGGAAATTCAGGACAAATGATTATATAACAGTCGGGTTCTCCAGCGGAGTGTTTAGGGACTCGCTCCCAAACATCAGGAGGAACCACCGCAGGAGGAAGAAAAGCCGGCGGGACAACTTCAGCAGCTGATGTTATGAGTTATGAGAACGATGCGAAAGACAAGTAGACAAAAAAAAAACGATCAGGCACAGGCATTGTCTCTTCATTCATCAGGCAAAACGTAAAACAATAATAATTGTTGATAATTATCTTGTGTGTCGGAATAGCGGCACGTTGCATAAAAGATAAAGGTGTCAGCACTCCGACAAAGGGTGAAAAAAACGTTTGATAATAAATGGAAACGCCGCAATTCCGACAATTAGAACTCAATGTCGGATTAGCGGTGTGTCGGAATGGCGGGGTGTAACCCCCGGCGCTTACCTGCTCATTCTGTGGCGACGATTCTCCGGGCGCCACCATTGTCGAGGCCCGGGCCGCTCGGCTCTTAGTTGCTCACTACAGTGCCCCAAGCTGCTGTGGTCGCGGGCTTCCTGCCGTTCGTGTTCTCCTCGATGGCGGTCCCTGAACGCTGCTTCACCGGATCGATGCACGCTACCCGTGACGCTGTCCGGTTTGGTGGTTCCCTCATCTGGCTCCTCTGGACCGGTTTTCTTCCTCGATGGCGCGTTCCCGAACGCTCGCTCCACTGGATTGGCGCACGCTGCCCCTGACACGTCCGGTTCTCGTGTGGTTCCCCCACTTGGCTTCTCTCATCTGTTCTCTTGCTCGTGACGTGGCCCTCGATGCTCGCTCCTCTGGATGAAGCACGCTGTCCGGTTTTGGCGGTTCCCTAATCTGGCTCTCTCGGACCGGGTTTCTCCTCGATGGCGTTTCCCGACGCTCGCTCCCCTGGACCGCAGCGCCTGCCCCTGATGCTGCCGGGGCGGGCACCCTAGGTGAGACATATGCACCCGCACTCGCACGTACGCGCTCATGTGATTGTCTCATGATTTTGGGCCAGTAATTCATGCGCTGTTCGCAACGCGGACCGGTGGGCCTATTTCTGCTCGCTCTCATTTAGGCCCGTGGGTTTTGCTTTATTCATGTACTTCAGAGTTGGCTGCATTTTCTCATATGTGATCAGACTCTGTCTACCGCCGGGGTCTGATTGCCAAAACTAATACACATGCCAATAAATCTTCCTAATCACTGCTTTCCTCTGAGGGAGTCATTTCCAGGTTGAATTTCCTATCTAATAATATTGCTTGCAATACACAAAATATCCACCAGCACCCTCAGCACCCTGGGTTCCCACGGCCTTGGGCAGCACATGACTTGAGCTGCCGATGTGTTGCTGTGCCTGAGCCTCGTGTAGAACTGAACTAATGACGGCAGAGAATGCGGCGTGGGCTTTCTCGAGGGTGCATTTACCACTCGTTGCCACAAGGGGGCTCACAACAAACCCACTGTCTTTCCAACAACATACTCTTCTCTTCTAGCTTCACGTGATGTCCACTGGTTATTACCTTTTTTGTACAATTTTTTTACTGCGTATGAACGCCATACACACACTGGCCCTCATTTATCAACATTGTGTATAAAAATGGTGTATGCGTAGGTGTATTTCCGATATACACCAGAGTGCGTGTGACATTTATGAACCTGTGTTTCCGCTCAGATCTGATCGTACGCAAGCGCAGCTGATGGTAAATGCCACGGAGAAATCCCAGCGTCATTTGAATGAAACGCCCAAAAATATTCACGTATGAGGAGGCCTCACCCGTGGGTTTTACGGCACGCACAAAACACGGCAAAAAACATTTCTCCAACCAGGAAATGATAAATAGTTTTTTTGACACAACAAATATGATATTTTTGCGCATGAGGAAGATTAAACAATCTGTCAGTAACACACGTTAACCGTATAGCCAATCCAAGATCACATTTACTAAATAAAAAAAAGAGGGGAAAAGAAATAGGCTAATAATAAAAAGTGACCTTTATTAAATAAGCAGTAGGCCTAAATAGCCTATATAAAAAAGGGTATAAAATTAGACCACATAAAAAAAAAGCGTGGATACAATGCTGCAGTCAGAGCAGATTCTGGACCATGATCTGAACCAGTGAAAAGCAGCTCAGCTCCGCGGACTCGATCCATGTTAGAGCCGGGGGAAGAACTACTCGCCTTTCGGCCTGAGCAGAGCTTTCCTCCGGGAGGAAACAGGTGCGCGGAGGTGACAGCCGACCGGAACCTAACGAACCCGTCCGGACCGAAGACAGCCCTACGGGACGTGTTTCCATCATTCCCCTGACGAGAGGAGAGCGCGGTCAGCAGACCCTGTGCGCCGCTCAAACCCGGACTTTACGAACCCGTCCGGACCGAAGGAAGCTGTGGAATACGGTCCACAGACTCAGCGCTCAAACCAACCAGAACACGGAGCATGGCCTCGCACAGACCCAGGTGAGGCCCGGTGTCCCGGTACACGGCAGCGGCCGCGGGTGTGAGCGGGGAATCCACACAAAGTTTGTGCAGCAGCGGTATTTTGTTTTTGTTTGTTCAAAACACGAAACATAAATACAAAAAACACCTGTGGCTGCAGTCCAGGTTCTAGAGTCTCTGATCCAGGTTCTAAAGTCTCTGGTCCAGGTTCTAGTGTCTCTGGTCCAGGTTCTAGAGTCTCTGGTCCAGGTTCTAGAGTCTCTGGTCCAGGTTCTAGTGTCTCTGGTCCAGGTTCTAGAGTCTCTGATCCGGGTTCTAAAGTTTCTGGTCCAGGTTCTAGTGTCTCTGGTCCAGTGTCTCTGGTCCAGGTTCTAGAGTCTCTGGTCCGGGTTCTAGTGTCTCTGGTCCAGGTTCTAGTGTCTCTGGTCCAGGTTCTAGAGTCTCTGGTCCAGGTTCTAGTGTCTCTGGTCCAGTGTCTCTGGTCCAGGTTCTAGAGTCTCTGGTCCAGGTTTAAGAGTCTCTGATCCAGGTTCTAAAGTCTCTGGTCCAGGTTCTAGTGTCTCTGGTCCATGTTCTAGAGTCTCTGGTCCAGCTCTAGAGTCTCTGGTCCAGGTTCTAGAGTCTCTGGTCCAGGTTCTAGTGTCTCTGGTCCAGGTTCTAGAGTCTCTGATCCAGGTTATAAAGTCTCTGGTCCAGGTTCTAGTGTCTCTGGTCCAGTGTCTCTGGTCCAGGTTCTAGAGTCTCTGGTCCGGGTTCTAGTGTCTCTGGTCCAGGTTCTAGTGTCTCTGGTCCAGGTTCTAGAGTCTCTGGTCCAGGTTCTAGTGTCTCTGGTCCAGTGTCTCTGGTCCAGGTTCTAGAGTCTCTGATCAAGGTTCTAAAGTCTCTGGTCCAGGTTCTATTGTCTCTGGTCCAGGTTCTAGAGTCTCTGGTCCAGCTCTAGAGTCTCTGGTCCAGGTTCTAGAGTCTCTGGTCCAGGTTCTAGTGTCTCTGGTCCAGGTTCTAGAGTCTCTGATCCAGGTTCTAAAGTCTCTGGTCCAGGTTCTAGTGTCTCTGGTCCAGGTTCTAGAGTCTCTGGTCCAGGTTCTAGTGTCTCTGGTCCAGTGTCTCTGGTCCAGGTTCTAGAGTCTCTGGTCCAGGTTCTAGTGTCTCTGGTCCAGTGTCTCTGGTCCAGGTTCTAGAGTCTCTGGTCCGGGTTCTAGTGTCTCTGGTCCAGGTGCTAGTGTCTCCGGTCCAGGTTCTAGAGTCTCCGGTCCAGGTTCTAGAGTCTCTGGTCCAGGTTCTAGTGTCTCCGGTCCAGGTTCTAGTGTCTACAGTCCAGGTTCTAGTGTCTCTGCGCTCGGACCCGTTTTGGTGCAGCTCAAGTCCATAAACATTAACGCTGTCGCCTTGTTTCATGTTTAAATCACTAATGAGGATCATATGTGATTCAAGCTGTTAAAACTGTTTTCCTGCGTGTTTAGTTAAATTGGTGTGTCCTGTTCCACCTCCTGACTCGGTGTAGGTTCTGAGCCACCGTACGCCAGGTGTACGGGGCGCTCAGATTGATAAATGCCGAAACAGGCGGTGATTTTTCGTACACCCACATACGCTCTGATTTCACCGTACGTAAGTTTAATAAATGAGGGCCAGTGTGTTCTGCGTCCCGATTGGCTCGTCGCAGAGTGAGCCCCCTCTGGCTGCAGAGAGGATCTGTGTCAGCATCTCAACACATCAACACACACTACACACACTACACAGTCACGGCAGCACAGGCCG
The DNA here is from genome assembly GCA_021464625.1 of Proterorhinus semilunaris. NCBI lineage: Eukaryota > Metazoa > Chordata > Actinopteri > Gobiiformes > Gobiidae > Proterorhinus > Proterorhinus semilunaris. The sequence continues at coordinate 27,850,929 of CM038362.1, read as the reverse complement.
GGCATGAGCGGGTCTAAATAAACACCTCGCTAGCATGTGGCGCGCGCCTGAGCTAAACACTCGCCTTCTGAAGCTGGAACTGCTACGATAAAACTGTGCTCGTAGCTACGATTGTCTCTTAGCTTGAACGGTCGCACAGCGGAGACGAGCGCAGCTCACGATGTTTCCATCCCCACGTGTGTAATGAAGATCTAAAAATCATATATGACAAAAAAAATCACACAGTGACACCAGGCATAAGGGAGAACCCGTGAACTAGTGACAACAGTGTATAAAGTGTGTGGTGAGGCAGCCTTAAAACATATATAATAGTTGTAAAAAATAAAGCTGCGGACTTCACCTATTGCGGGTGATTTTTAGTTATTCAATTATTATCAGGAGTTTATAATATTCTTTATTTTTTTTCATATTACAGAAGCTCTGAAATAGTAGTTCCCGATAATGACAAACACAGCGACAAATTCAACGGCGTGTAAACGCTGGTTCCCAACAATGGAATCAAGAAACAACAACCGTGAGAAGTAGATTATCAGTCTGAATTAAAAGTCAAATTGGAACGCTGTGTTTTGAATTGTTCAATGGAGAACATGCAGAATCACCTCTGGCACTGTCTGATTGTTCGCATGAAGCTGCGGCTTGTGGACTGATCTACTTGTAGCTGTGGCTTCTTCACCAAATCTTTTCGGAGTAGACATGTTTATTTATAAGTGCAGCGTGTGAGTGAGGCATCTCGTGTGTCTGACATTTCGGAGAACTTGAGCGGAGCAGATGGCGGACACAAATAGACGACATAAGGGCCAAACAGAAATGGACGGGACGCAGATTTCACTGGGCGCCGGTCACAGCTTCCTGCTCCGGCGAGTGGCAAATAATATGAACATCTTTTTTTTTTTCATTTAGAATCACGCCGTATTATTGACACGCAGCGTCGGTTCCGTTTATGCAATCAGGCCCAAACCGTTCCCAGCTCCACCGGTTAAAGTCCTGACAAACAGAGCGGCCGACGCGTGCCAGTGAAAACATTTAGCGCCTAGCCCGGGGAGACGGCCTGGCTCAGGGCAGGAGCGCGCCGAGGTGGAGGGGGGGGGGGGGGGGGGGGGGGGGCTGGCATGGAGAAGCTGGCAGTGGGCAGCGATACACCGTTTAACCGGAGCAGAGAGGGGTTTCACTGGCACCAGAGTGGGCACGGAGAGGCAGGGGACAGTCACTCACGCTGCAGTGCCAACTCTACGGCCCAGGCCACAGGCAGCATCTGTCCCCTTCTCGGTCCATTAGCGGGAGTACCTACCATTTAAAGGTCCGGTACCTACTTTTTTACAGCCTTCAAACCGGGAAACAGGGACCTAGTTGAGTTTGAACCGTTTGCCAGCGCAGGGCCCTCGTTTGGGCTTCTGCGCCACTGTAAGCCAGCATCGCTGTGAACATTTACCCTCAGAATGTGACTTTGCAAATTGTGAAGCGCGGTTCAGACTGCAGGCTGAAGTGATCAATTGAGATTTTTCTTTGCCCCTATGCAAACTGGAACTGACGGTCTGAACGACGCAGATCCAATGTTTTCCAATTGGACATGTCCTAAATCCGATACATATCTGATCTTTTGCGACCGCAGTCTGAATGGCCAGGTCGGATTTAGCCGGCACACGTCTTCAAGGCTCTACACACGCTCCATTCATTCTGCATGAAAAGCAACACGTGCACTTGTTATTAAAGAAGTAAGCGCGAGTGAAGCTCCACGGCTGAAGTCCACAGCGTTTCTTGTTAAAGAGTTCGCTGCCTCTGCTCCACAAAAGTCCAAAGTCCAGAAAACTTGACTCCTGCTTCTTAAAAGGGCTAGGTTATCGACGTTAGCTTCCCGGAACTTTAACATTGCCAGATCCGCAGCGATGTTTCCTGTTTACTTCCTGAAACAGCAGAGCGCTCTACTGCACATGTGCGAGACGTTCGAGCAGCATCTCGTTCAGACAGAGATCACAAACACTGGGAGTAATATGAACAAACCTTGCAAAAAAAATGGTCCCTGTGAAGAATTGGATGCTACAGTATGTAGCATCCAAGTTAGGAATGACTTCGGATCATAACATTTAAATTAGTGGCGTCCTTGAACTTAATGTACAGTGCATCCAGCTTTTACATGTGAAAGGATGAAACCTTTGTCCAGAAGCGGCGCTGGGGGGCTAACGCATGTTTACATACGTGGAGAGTAGCCTGTATATCGCAGCCTAAGCACTGGGGGCTCATTGGGCGGTACTCTATACCACCTGACCTCTCGGTCTCGCGGATCCTTACGCTTTACTCTCCTGTAATGTTTAGAAGACAAATTGTTATGATCCATCCAAATCCAGGCTCTCACACAGCCGCGGGGCTCAGCTGCGCCCCTCCCTCGGGACAGTACAGTCAGGATAATGTGCAGACGGGTGGGGCACAGGGGAGGGGGGGTAACAGGCTCATCACACCCAGCTCCTGTGGGAGGCAGTGCCTGGGGGCTTCAGCGGAGAGGAGTGTGAAGGCACGGAGGCCAAACACACATTAGGGAAAATACTGACACAGGATACTCTTTCGGTTCTGGTGGAAGTGCAGGGATTTACACCAAACCATCCAACATGCCCACGTCACAAGAGACACACACACTGATGGCCATGCAAACAAGGGTTCCTTATCCTGCTGATGGATTTGTGACAAGGTTAAAAAAAACGAGAGTTTCTGAAATCATGCTCGACTTTGGAACAACTGCCGTGTATCAATTATATAATGTGCTCTATAAACACATATCCACAGAGTGTGTCCCTGGTAACGGAATCAAACGTTTTCTCAATCCAGGGGGCAGTGTGGAGGTGGTGGAGGAGTACAAACTGCAGACCTGCCAACCTGTACGCATTATGACACCCCAATACATGGGTACGATGTCCATCCATCCATCCATCCATCTTCTTCCACTTGTCCGTTGCCGGGTCGTGGGGGCAGCTGTTGGAGCTGCTCCAGCCCCTATGGCTCCTCCTGCAGGTGGTGGGTCCACAGGAGGACGGCCTCATGGTTCTAACCGGGCCTGTTGGTCTCTCATAGGGGCTTCTGAACCGCTCTTTGTCTGACCCGTCACCTAGGACCTGTTTGCCATGGGAGACCCTACCAGGGGCACGAAGCCCCCGACAACAGAGCTCCAGGATCATTCGGGCGCTCAAACGGGTACGATGTGTGTCTTTAAAAGTAAGCAAAACACCGCTGACCCATAAAATAAAATGTAAAAAAATGGTTGTGTGGAATCAGCCGATGCTGCTGCAGTAGAGCGGCCTCCTAAGTCTAGGCCTACACAAAGTACTAGGCTTTATGACTGCACCTGTTAATTTCACCTGGGTGAAGTTAATAGAACCTGCTCTTTTTAGGGGAACATTTAAAAAAAGGAACGAGCCCCTTCCATAAAGCAACATGTTTTGGTTCACTTTTCACCTTTTGTCTTTGGTTTTGATAACATGTTTTTCTGCTTTTCTCTAAATCAAAGTCTCTTATTCAGGGCTCGACCCCTTTTACAGGGCCTTTATGATTCAGATGTGCTCCAGTGTGAAAAGTATTTGTATGTTCAATTGTGTTTTAACCTCAACTGCAGAGGCTGGGAAAGGTGTATTCAGGTTTAGTTTTGGTTACACCTTTTCTGAATTGGTAAAATGATTTATTTTGTTTGTTGCAATTTTTACAAAGTGTGTATATATATATATATATATATATATATATATATATATATATATATATATATATATATTCATAATTTTATTTATACTATAGTGGGCTTTTCACCAGTTAAAATTCACCAAAATACAGGAAATATGACTTGCTTTTAAAAAGAAGTCTGGAGGACCTCCATACCTCCCTCCTTATAAAAATCCCTTGTATTATTTATTATTTATTATGTATTATGCTTTACTGCCTCTTGACTTGACTGCTCTATACAATCCTATATGTATTTTGGTGTGAATAAGACCAACAAATAAAAGATAACCAGAATGTGGTATTCAAAAATAAAATCTCAAGGTTGGCAGGTCTGCAAAATGACTGGAGTTAGAAGGTGGTCGACATGGGCCACAGCCGTTTCTACTCTTACTTCTAAGTGTCAGAGGTCCTTGAACATCTGCCGGACGAAGCGTAAGATGCTTCTGGAGGTCGTGAAGCCTGTGCGTCATGTTCGCTGTTGTGTGGAGATGAGGGACTCTGTAAGACTCAGCCATACCAGCTTACCTCCAGGGAGGCTGTGGGGAGGATGAATAATGATAAGATGATTAAAACAGGATTCAAATACTTATGTTTAACACAGAATGAAAGAAATGTGCAGGTCTGAGCACAGCTGTGTCGTGGTATCCTTCGGCAGAAGTAGACGTGGGCTACGATGGACTAGAAGGGGGCTCTGCGGTGTCTGCAGGTGCGAGGCAGTCAAACCTGTTATTACATCATTTAGCACTGACTTCTGTCATTTCAGGGCAGGGCTTTTCCCAGTGCACACAGCAGTGTGGGGCTGATGGAGTGATATTGTGCAGTGCGTTAGTTCAAACTGGGGTTAGCCGTCCCTGATGAGCCCAAGGGGGGGATCTGCCAGAGTGAGGAGAACCTCTGTGCACGCTCGGGGAGGGAGGGGGGGGGGGGGGGGGGGCTGTATATCATAACGACTTGCTCTGTCTGAAAACCTAAATAAATAACTAAATATTCAGCACATTCTGCAGTGTCCCATAGTGTATCCATTCACAAAACCTTTCATGCTTTAGTGAAAGCATAACGGACTCCTGTTAACTTCTAACAGGGACGGGGACAGAGACATGTCCTAGTGCTTACAAAGCGATATGAAAGACCACAAGCACAAACTCCGTTGCCATTGGCAGCAGACATTATTTTTTCAGAGGTTCTCTAGCAGAAAATAATGACCGGTAGAACGTTGGAAAATCCCATTCAAGTCAATGGAGCGTTCTACTTGCGTTATAATAAGTGTTATTTATTGAATTGATGAGTCGACACAGTCGTTATCGTGAAAGATGGTCGTGACACCGACCAAGGAGACGGTGCTTAGACCCCCACCAAACCCAGCACACACCTGTAGCATCTGCACACGCACGGGCCGGGACGGGCACGGAGACGCTTAGCTCTTGTGACGATAATTAAACATGAAATGACGGTGAGATGGTTGAGAGCGTGTGGACATCTGCCTCTGTCTGGGAGCGGCTGAGGACACACATCCGTTTCCATGGAAATCCAGCCTCTTGTGTCTCCTAATGCTCACCACCATGAGCAGCAGATACGACTTGACTTTATTCATCTCTTATAGCGAGGAAAGTGTTGATGGGATAGAAATAAGGAAATAAATACTGGAAATGATGTGGACGTGTTGGTTTTGAGTGATGTTTGGTTCAGGTTTGGTCAGTGGAGGACTTCAGCTGAGCAGGATCACACACTACACAACTTTGTTTTGCCCGATTTTGCTACAATTCCCAAGTTTTGATGAGTCAAAGGCGGTCGCAGAGCACCATGTCCCGTCTGTCTCGTGTGGGAGGGTTCACGGCTGAACTCGTCCGGGGGTCTCCAGTCTTTTTGACCCAGTGAGCTACTTTTCACGCAACGAGAATGTCGGAGTTTCTTGTGCTTCAAAGACACTTGTGTAAAATGTGGTTGTGGTGAATAAGCTCTTTCATGCATGAATTGTGATCGGCTGCTTCAGGAATTGTATTTCCCATAGTGTTTGTATTTAGGCATGAAAAGAAAATAATCTCTTTCATTTTTTTTCAACATTAAAGGAGTTGGGGACATAACGTGCATTGGAACTGATAAAATATCTTTTTAAGAAAACAATTATCTAAATATTGTAAACACTATAACATGATCTTTAGCATTGTGTTTACATATTTTGAACACATTCCAACATTTAACCAAAGAAAAATACACTTTTTTGAGGCCGATAGTTTAGTCTGAATCGGTTGTCGCCAAACGTTTTCCTCCTAGCCCCTCCCCAGGGTGCGGCCTGACTACAGCATGCACCCCCCATACAAAACTATGGCCCTCAACAATGTATGAAAACATACAAATAATTGCCCACCTGACCCTCTGACCAGACAAAGCTCTGCCCCCTGGACGAGGCCACTGGTGTAGATGATTGTCCAGGCAGAGTCCTGGCGTCTGTTTGCGTGTGTGTCAGTGAGCTGGGGCCAGTGTCTCAGGATCATTTGGGGCCGAAACATTACTGCAGATGAAGTATTTTTCAAAAACAACAAAGCTGCAGCGATACTAATTGTAGTCCAAATATAGCTGGCAATGCATGAAAGGGTTAGAAGATGATGTTCCAAGAAAACGACTTGACCTTTGTTTTTATACTTTACTATATTGACCTTAATGTTTACAGATAATCCAACATGTGAGTCATCAAGTGTACGAAGTAAATGTATCAAGTCTTTGGAGAGCTGCCTAAACCGGGCTGGAGAGCTCACGCCTCTCCGGACCTGCTCCGGGACCTGCTCCGGGACTTTACCTGCTGGGTTTACTCACAGGCACGACGGGTTTTTTCTGTCCTTCGTGACATTCATCGTGTTTGTAGAGGACGTTTTTGGCCCAAACACATTTCTCGAATGTCACGATTCACCCTCAGTTCTTGGAGGTCACAACAGAGCGTGTGCTGTCGTGATGATGACTGGTGATCAGTAATCGAGCGCGAGAGCATTCTGTCGTAGTGTAGGAATCGACTGTTTTCTCTCATGCGTGCGCTCAGGGTTTAGAGAAACCCTCCACAGACGGGGCGACAGAGGGGGCGGTGTGTAGCAGAGGCGCAGGTTAAACGGGACAAATCCGGAGCAAAGGCATGGACCAGTCACAGTTTCTCAATGTTTCAATATTATAGTAACAATACGGCCTAAACGAAGAAGGTTTTGTTTATTGTCCACATAGCTAATTCGACTGAACTCCGGCAATATATTATATGTGTTTATACTTATAGGTACCACAGGCGCCCGATTCTTGAAACGAACAGAATCCCGACAGAAAGCGACAGGTCCCAATGGCCTGTGGCAGTGTGCAGCTGATGTCCCCCACTGCTCCTGACAGTTTGCCCTGGCACTGGTTTGAGGATGGAACAAATGCACAGGACAAGTTTCCCCACAGCAACAATAAACGTCTTGAATAAAAGGAAGCTATCGAAGACGGCGTTATGTTTTATCCGCACCGTGGCCGCAGTCTCCGGTGAAAAGGAACAAAGATCTCCCCGCTCCATTTGGACGACTTTTAAAGTAGTATCCTTGGGCAAAGAAACGGAGTTAAGTGTTCTTGGGCCGTCGTGTAGAAATGAATGGTTGAATCCCCTTTGAAAAGCCGGGTTGCCATGACGACGGCTGCTTCCCTGCGCCTCCCCCCCCCCGGGCTCCGCTCGGGCAGTGGTGCAGCGGCGGTGCACGTTCCACAGGTGCCGGGAGAAAACCAAGCAACCAACACGCAGACACGCAGGACAAACGTTCCTTTTGAAATAAACATTTGGCCGGATCTTCACTTATTGCACTGATTTAACGTCTCTCTATGGATTTGAAAAAGCCCTCGGAGCTGGAAATGTCTCGTATGATATTTTGAAGTTTTTTCAGGAGGATTGTATATCTTTACAAAAATGTAATCGCAACACTTTTGTTTTTGCTCCCAGTATTTATGAGCTGAACTCAAGATAAACACAATAGACCCATTTCTCTCAAATATTGTTCACAAATCTGCTGATTACTGAATGAATATTGCACAGGTGTGTCTTATGGCTGGTGTACACTGTGCCATTTATTTCTGTCTTATAAGATTTGTATTCACATTGCACAAGGTGGGAATTGTAAAATCACTGTGTGTTGTTTCATCAGAGAATATATAGCCAGAGGTGATTGTAGAATATCAGGCTCCAGAAGGCACGTTCTGCATGCTAGTGGGGTTTATTTCCCTGTAAATGCGGAGTCCCGCTCATGTCTGTCCTCTGCTGCGTGTGACTCCGGCCGGGGTGCGGGGTGCACTGATGTGCTGACGACACGCAGGACAGAGATCCTCGTCGCAGCGAGAGGACGGCTCACTCTGCGGCCAGCAGAACCGACGGTTCTATTCTAAATGTGTGTGCCTGTCTCACTGCACGACCTACGACCTATGATTTTGAGCAACCCACTTAAGACGTTCCCCACGGTGAGTGATCGTGCAGTGTACAACTGGCCTTAGGGTGTGTACAATAAAAAGACACTCATTTGCTTCATTGGAGGGGTATGGACAATAAACACCCATCCATCCATCTTCTTCCACTTGTCCGTTGCCGGGTCGTGGGGGCAGCTGTTGGAGCTGCACCAGCCCCTATGGCTCCTCCTGCAGGTGGTGGGTCCACAGAAGGGACAGTCTGGATGTCTTATGCAGGAGACGTTTATCAGTGCGAGACCCGGAGACGTGAACTAGACTTACACTAGTCTAACCATTCAAGTCTGGCTGTGCTTCCACATGAAAAGGATCAATACCCTCGATTGATACTGATGCGCAGGCCAAAACATTCAGTGACTGAGAGCCACAGCTATACGACAGCATGAGCCAGTATGATAAATAGTGATTTCACACCTCAATAAAGCAAAACTGAACATTTCAGAGTGTTCTTTTATTGTAGACAGCCTAAGGCACGTGTGCATGATATGGATTCTCTCTGAGAAAGGAGGAGAGCTCACCAACACAGTTTTAGACAGATTTGTGAACAATATTTGGGAAAATTGGATCCATTGTGTTTATTTAGAAAAAAGAAAAATTGTTGTTGGTTGTAATTCCTAGCCTGATTGTTGAGCTTTGAACATAAAAAAAAAAGGCAACATCAAATTTTCAATATTTTTACAGAAAGGTTTCCGGTGCAGATCTGGCAGATTTTTTTTGTTTTACAGTCAGTGGTTGATCTGATTTTGGGGTTGTGGTCAATGTGAGTTCATTTGCATTAAGCCAGGTTGTTCCCGCTGTAATAAACCAGGAAAACTAAAGTTGAGCCTTTGATTTGACGAAGAGACATAAACCAAGTGGACTTACCTCCGAGCGGCGCGAGAACATGCTCCCGATGGCTTTCCAACCCCTTCACTTGCTCGCTGAGTTATAGCCCCAGACACGTCTAATCGATGTGAGAGCTGTGAAATCTACCGGTGGGTTGGGATTGACTGAACCAGACACGGCGGGCAGGCCAGACAGTCCCTCCGTTCTCTCCTGGAGCAGAAACGTCTGGAGCCCTGCTTACCGCAAATCATTTCCACCAAGCGCGTGGGGTCAATGCATTCATCGCCGTTTATCTGCAGTCTGTGCACAAGACAACCCGCTCACATAACCATTCAGACAGTATTTAGAGCTCCACCCGTTGATCATGAGCAATACCAGTCCTTTATCCTGTTATGTTACTTTAGTGCGGCAGATAATGGCATATTCCATAAGAATAGTTCAAATGATGACACAAGCTCGATATTTGGCATACACACTCTTCAGAGCCCTCTCATTCAGAAAAGAGCGCTGCCAGATACAGCCGACCATAGGTTTATTTTTATATATTGATTCATGTATTTGCCTCATTTTATGAAGACTACCATCTGTTACCATGCAACTACAGAGCCTCTCGAAAGTACTAATACACCGTGAACCTTTGCACATTGTCAAGTTTACAACCATACACATAAAGATTTTATTTTTACTGAAAGTTCACACACAAGTAACAGACAACTGTGAAGTGAAAGCAAAATGAAACATGATTCTGTTATTTTTCAAAAAATAGAAAAGTGAAAAGTGGGGCGTGCATAAGTATTCACACAGCATTTTCTGAGTGCATTAAATTGCCTTTATAACATTCCTAATGACTGCAGAAAGTTCACACCTTGCCCTAACCATTAAATAGAGGCCACCTGTGTGTAATCTACTCTCAGTATAATTCCAGCTGTTCTGTGAGGGCCTCAGAGCTATGGTCAGAGTGTATTGGTCACTAAACAACATCATGAAGGCCAAGGAGCTCACCAGAGAGGTCAGGGATAGATTTGAACATCTCACGGAGCACTGTTCAATCCATCATTCAGAAATGGAAAGAGTATAGCACCACTGTGAACTTACCAAGACACAGCCGTCCACCTAAACTAACAGACCGAACAAGGAGAGCACTGGTCAGAAATGCAACCAAGTGCCCCAAGATAACTCTGGAGGAGCTGGGACGTCCTGCCGCTGAGCTGGGGGGATCTGTACATGGGACAACTATAAGTCGTACTCTACACAAATCTGGCCTTCATGGACGAGTGGCAAGAAGAAAGCCATTATTGAAAGGAGGCCATAAGAAATCCCATTTGAAGTTTGCTAGAAGTCATATGGAGGACACAGCTACCATGTGGAAGAAGGTGCTTTGGTCAGATGAGACAAAAATTGAACTTTTTGGCCCAAATGCAAAACGTTTTGTATGGAGCAAACCTAACACTGCTCATCGTCCTGAGTGCACCATCCCCAGTGTCAAATATGGTGGGGGGAGCATCATGCTATGGGGCTGCTTTTCCTCAGCAGGGACTGGGAAGATTGTAAGAATAGTTGGGAAGATGGATGGAGCCAAATACAGAGACATTTTGGCGGAAAACCTGCTGGAGTCAGCAAGAGAATTGAGGCTGGGGCGGAGATTCACCTTCCAGCAGGACAATGACCCTAAACCCCAACATCTACAATGGAATGGTTTAAAAACAAACATATTAATGTGTTAGAATGGCCCAGTCAAAGTCCTGACCTAAATCCTATTGAAAATCTGTGGAAAGACCTGAAAACTGCTGTTCACAAACGCTCTCCTTCTAATGTGACAGAGCTTGAGTTGTTTTGTAAAGAGGAATGGGCTAAAATGTCAGTCTCTACATGTGCAAACCTTGTAGAGTCAAACCCCAGAAGACTTGCTGCTGTTATTGCTGCAAAAGGGGGTTCCACAAAGTATTAAGTCATGCTGTATGAATACTTATGCACGCCCCACTTTTCACTTCTATTTTTGAAAAATAACAGAATCATGTATCATTTAGCTTTCACTTCACAGTTGTCTGTTACTTGTGTGTGAACTTTCAGTAAAAAATCAAAATAAAGGTGTATTAGTACTTTCGAGAGGCACTGTATAATCTCACTTCCAGTATGGCATCCAAAATGGCTGCCGTAAAGTTGAAACAACACTATCTCAAAGGCTGATTCAAGGCCAATTCAACACAAAAAGGTAAAAATGGTCCAGCCTTATTCTATGAGCAATCAAGAAGAACAAGATTGATTTCTTCAGGCAAGGATCTGCCTTTTTTGAGGCATCAAATCACAAACTGCTGAAGGATGATCGTTTGCTATTCTCCTGTCAGAGCAGAGAGTGTTGTCAACAAGAGCAGGAGGAGGGATGGAGAACCCTGGTCAGCAGCCACACACAGATTGTTTGTGACCCTGACCAGGGCTGTCTCTGTACTATGTACGGAGCGGAAACCAGACTGACATTTTCCATAAAGACTGTGTGAGTGAAGGTGGTTGTGGATTTGGGTGACAATGGGCTGGTAATGTGACAGAATATCAGGGTCGAGGGAGGGCAAAACACAGTTGTTCCAACTCCTTGCAAACGGGGTTGCCCAAATGTCAGCAGCCTCTATTTTATTTATTTGGTAGGTGCATGTTACTGAACACAACAACGCCGGATTAGCCATGGGCTAATTTGCATCTGTTGTCTCACAATTGCACACTCAAGCACACTCTCATTCATCCTGGCCTATTGTACATGTTTTTAGTGGTAGGGTAAACCAGGGTACCCGGAGGAAACCTACGCAGACACGGGGAGAACATGCAAACTCCACAGAAAGGCCCGTCCAGGTGGGAATCGAACCCGGGACCTTCTAGCTGTGAAGCACAACACTAACCATATTTTATTACTAATATTTTCCCCGATTTTATCCCTGTATCCCCCTTTTTTCTTTCTTTTCTTTTTTTTTTTTGCACATTTTACTGCAATTTCTCCCAAGTTTCAAACCAAGTATCGTTAAAGTACTGGCATCGATTAACAACGTGACCCAGCCCTAGACATGATTCCAGATGGTAACCATGCTGAGGTGGTTACAGAGTGTTGCAGTGTGCCGCTGTGGGCTCTGTAACAACTATCTACTATCTTCTCATTTCCTTCTGTCTGTTCTGTATTATGACATTTGCCTTCAGCGCTGGCTTCAAACCCGTCCGTATATTTAGAGCAGACAGAGTGTGTGGCGGGCGGGCGGCGGCAGCGAGTCCAGGGTCAGCGCGTGTCAATGGAATCAATAGCAGAATTAACACATTGACATGCCGGACTCATTTGCCTTCTGACATTCCCCTGCACGCAATTAACCGGCTCCGATATGCGAGTCCCATCTGATTAGCGCACCGCGGCGGCTCCCGGGCGGCGGGCGGGGACGGTCGGACGTGCACGCCACGTTCTGAGCGCCATCCGTGACTTCGATTACATCCGAGGCTTGACACGCTGACAGCCTGTTATCAGCGGCGACAGAGGGATGAGCCTGGAGATAGGTGTGTGTGTGAGTGCGTGTGTGTGTGTGAGTGTGTGTGAGTGTGTGTGTGTGCGTGCGTGTGTGTGTTTGTGTGTGTGTAGCGGAGCACAAAAAGCCTGTCTCACACCTGACCTTTGAACCCCAACGTTTTTTCAGATTGTGGAACCCTGGGTCCTCTGTCATTTTATTATTTCAATACACACGTTTCAAAAGCTGGTTCATTAGTGTATGTTTTGATATTTTTGCTTAATGTTCGCTTAAATATACTGTCTTCCATCATAAATACATCAAATTCAAGTCATGAATTTAAATCCTCTTCAAGCCTGTGGGAACCCAGGGTGCTGAGGGCGCTGCAGCACCCCCTGGTGGATAGTTTGCGAACTGCAGGCAATATTAATACATAGGAAATATGCAGAGAAAAAACGTTTTTGGGGTAAATTTTTTTCCCTCAGCACCCCGTAACTAAAATGTCTTCCCACAGCTCTGATCCTCTTGCAACCCCCACTTTGAGAACCCCTCTAGTCTAGAAAACTCAGTCGATATGCTGTTTGTACATGTACAGGGTATATATTGCTATTACAAGGTGTTATATATTGGTTTACTTTTAAAGTTTTTTTTTTAAAGTATTTTACAGACTTTTTTAAGTGTGGTCCCACAGGAAATGTTTAATTAATCCCATGAAATGTACAGCAGTGTAATCTCTTGTATTTCAGGTGCCTTATTAATCAGCCTTATTACACAGTGGTAAAACAAGATTATTACACAGTTTATTATAGCAACACTCACTATAGACAATTTTAAATACATTATTTTTGATTTATTTATTTACTGTGTGGGGCCCCAGTCCCTCTGCTGTCTGTGTCAGCTCCGCCCCTGTACCTGTTTCTGTAGCTGTGAAAGGGGAAACACAGGCTCCAGACACTAAAGACAAAGCTGTTCGTTTTTACGGGCTGATTCAGAGGAAATGTTGGAAGTAAAAGGCCCACAGCGTAACTGTGATGTAAATGTGATCACCCCGTTACTTTCTACTTCATAAACGCATCCTAAATTCACGTCTAAAACTGCTTTTCTAAGGCCAATTGTTATTAAATAGAGAGTTAATACCATGTATTGATTAGTTTATGTCCGTAGGGTTCTTGATGTCATGATAAAGGCTGTTATTGAGGTGCATTGAACTACAGCCTCTGATTTCTGTGTTTTCATGAGTATTCCTCTAGTCTCTCACGGTGGAGTGGACTTCTACTTCAGCACATTACAATAAGCTCTGTGCTCTATTCTTCTGTTTGCGTTTGCTGCTTGTCTGTCAGACCCCAGACACACTGGCCATGTTCTCTGTGCGTTTATGACCCTGCTCTGCTTAAAGGCGTTGCCTATTTGGACATAGATTTCATTGAACGTGAAATGGAGCGGCCACACTGAGCAGTGCGTAACGCGCGCCGGGGGCAACATACAAGACACATTCCTCAAAATGGAACCAATCCTACTTTTCCACACGTCGCCAGTGTGTTTTTTGCATTACCCAATGTCGGCCCAGTTTAGCTCCTGTATGCCTTTCTGTGTGGAGTTTGCATGTTCTCCCCGTGTCTGTGTAGATTTCCTCCAGGTACTCTGGTTTCCCCTACCACTAAAATCTTAATAGGTGAATCCTCCTGCCAGTGCTACTGACCATCAGCCACCACGGGAGATGGGTCCCCCTTATAGGTCGCCTCAGCGGCATCGAAGGATGGGTCAAATGCAGAGGACAAATGTCCCTACAGCACATGTGTCAAACACAAGATGAAGCACCACCAAGTGGGGAGTGAATGAATAATGACTACAATGTAGCAATTTGAGAAACCTGACACAAACTTGTAAAGTGCAATACAAGTGTAATCACAGCTCATTATTATTATTAATCTATTGAAAAATGTTTTCTCAATAGTATTTTTCTGTTTACGTTATATGTGGCCCGTTATATGTGGTGCTAAGAGCTAAACTTTGGCCCACTATCAAAAATTCGAGTTCGACACCACTGCCCTACAGGGACAATAAAGTATATAAAATATATCTAAATCTAAATAATGAGGGGTTATTTTTCCCCCTGATGAATGTGTCTCAACTCCTGGGACAGAATGTGATTAAGAGTATTTCACTGGAGGATGAACCTATTGCTGAGTGAGCCCCCAGGGAGGGGTCAGAGGGTGTGTTATTGTAAGTTCTGCATACGGGTCAACTACACTGATAAAGATGGAACAGAGCATGGAAGGGGAGTTGTAAATACTGCCACCTGTTGCACCTGAATCCCTCTCCAAAGCTGACTTAAATTGAATTAAAGGGGAGCTTGTGTTCCCAGCTGGGTAGTGCTGAGTGCAGGTGGCGTTGGGGGTGGGGGGTGTGGGGGCCTGAGTGCTGACTGGGCCTGGGCCGGATCCTGTTGGCACCTCATGAGCGCACATATGGGCACGGCCATTGAACGTCTGGCCAAACGCCTCTCCATCCACCACTGGGCTTGGCCGGCCTCGCGCTGCCTCCCTCATCCGCCCTTCCTCTCTCTCCCTCAGCCCCCTTAGCCCCCCCTGCTCATCCCAGCCTGTGTTTGGAGCTCAATCCCATGTCCCTGTTCCACTTGGAAACCCCTCGCTAGATTTGTAAGCGGGCAAACATTTAACTAAATGTGTCCCATTCCAAGCACAGGATTACATCCCACTGTTCCAATATTTGGGCCCTCGAGAGTGGCCAGCGCCTCTGGCCGGGGTTCACGTTGTCCAAACAGCCCGTGTGAGTGGGTGCAGAGAAACAGGGCCCCTCTGGGACACGGAGAACAGAAGGCACAGGTCAAGTGGACCCGTACTGTACCATCTGTGAGGTCAGGTTAAGTCAATACGGCTCTGACAAAGGACACGCACCGCCCACACTGAAAGGGATCCGCGAAACAAAAACTATAAACACAAGATACATTTGAACATTTAAAGGAACAGGTCACAGTTTTTTCTATACTGTGAAATGTTCTTACCTGAGCTTAGACGAGTTGATACGTACCTGTCTGGTCTTTGTGCCCGTGGAAGAGTGTGGCCGCTTCTAACTTCACCCCGATTGGAGCCATAGGAATATACTGGGAGAGGCTAAAAGCTATCAACATCTTTGGTCTTTTTGCGTGACTGAGCGCACGCACAGACACCAGACAGGTACGTATCAACTCGTCTAAGCTCAGGTAAGAACATATGTGACCAGTCACTAGAATCAAAGACACAAGTCGGTTCTGGGGCATTTTGAGATTTTCACAGATTATTAAAGTGTAGTCTCCAAGCTTTCCAATGACATGGAAATAACAATTAACAATTCCCCCCCCCCCCCAAAAGCAGTAAAGCACAGGGAGGGAGCAAAAAGGTTATTGCTTCCACAACAAACCATAGTTTACCAGTTTCATTATGTGTATCTGTTTTATTTCTGGTTTCATGTAGTGATCTCACCTCACAGCAGAAGGTTGTTATTGTTCTTTTACATTTTTTAATAAAGATAAACTGTCACTGGCTTGAGAACGTGACCTGACCACTGACATTGACACACAGACTCGACGTACCATTGGTAGAGTCAGAAAGAAACCTAGGTACTTGGAGGACTATGAATGTGCAGTGCAGAGCAGTGAGTTAACTATTGACTACTGTTATCGGGCTTCTGTCGGGCTGCCACAGACCTTTAAGGAGGCTATGGCATCATCAACATTTGAAAAGAGGAAAAAAAACGCAATGAGAGACGAAATGTCAGCCCTTAAAGAAAACAACACCTTCTCACTTGTGCCGTTACCAGAGGGTAGACAGACAGTGGGGGGAAGGTGGGTGTATGCTCTCAAAGAGGATGACAAAGGAAATGAAACATACAAAGCTAGGTACTGTATGTAGCAAAGGGATACAGTCAGGTAGAAGGACTTGACTACTATGAGACATTCTCTCCGACTGCAAACCTAACGTCACTACGTGTACTGGTGCAGCTCGCTGCACAGCATGACCTTACACTAAACCAGATGGACGTTAAAGCCGCATACTTACATGCGCCTATAGACTGTGAAATATACATGGAACAACCCGAAGGTTTCCAGGTTAAACCAAAGAATGGTGTACAACTTGTGTGCAAGTTAAACAAATCTATCTACGGACTTAAACAGTCTGGCAGGAATTGGAACATGATGCTCCATGATTTTTTGACTGAGAATGAATTTGTGCAGAGCCAAGCCGACCACTGTATCTACACTAAACTGTCTGACAAAGAAAAAGTTATTTTAGTGTGGGTCGATGATATAGTTGTGGCTGCAAGTAATGAGATGTGTTTAAGAGAGGTCAAAGAGAAACTAAAAAGCAAGTTTAAAATGAAAGACCTCGGACATCTCACTTCATTGGGATTGATTTCACACAAAAAGAGGGTACTGTCAAAATGAACCGGTCCAGATACATTAAGAAAATACTGGAAAGGTTTGGCATGGCCGAGTGTAAAGCCAGAGCCACACCCAGTGAGGTCAACTGTGATTTGTCACCAGAAGGGGATCAAACTGATCAAAGACAGTACAGAGAAATGTTGGGCAGCCTCATCTACATCATGACCTGTATTATTAGTGTGATTGTGAGTAGACTGTCACACAACATGTCGGATCCCAGAGAAAAACACATGACGGCTTTAAAGCATGTGTACAGGTACTTACAAGGGACTAAGGACCAGGAACTGTGTTATAGCCAGTGTACCTCTAAACTAGAGCTGACGGGATACTCTGATGCCGACTGGGCCAACGACGTCGAGGACAGAAAGAGCACTACAGGCTTCTGCTTTAGCCTAAGTCAGGATGGTGCTATTGTTTCATGGAAAACAAAGAAACAGCAAACAGTGGCACTGTCGACATGTGAAGCGGAATATGTAGCTCTGGCAGCTACTGTTCAAGAAGCGCTCTATCTAACCAACTATTAAAGGACATGGACCACAGTTTTGAGCAACCAACAAAAGCTTTTTAGGATAACCAAGGGACCTTGCAAAGAACCCTGTGAATCGTCAAAGGAGCAAACATGTGGACATTAAGTATCATGGCATCAGGTCCAATGTGTTGCAGGGCAAAATTGTTTTGGGGTACTGTCCAACTGATAACATGGTCGCAGATGTGTTTACAAAATCTGCCACTAGGGCCAAAATAGAAAAGTTTAAACGTAACATTTTTGGAAACTAGTGCTATAGAAAATATGAGTGGCACCATCGAGTGGGGGTGTTAGAGTGCGACGTTTTGCCACTGTTATTTTATGGGCACTACTTTGTTCAGCGCAGGGTTACGCACAGTGAATAATAATAAAGGCGGAGCCTCCCCATGCTGTTCAGTTCAGTAAGAGCACCGGGGCAGTGTGGCTACTACCTAAACATAAAACATGTCTCCCGTGTCATGATTGCCTGGCGACTGAATCCGGAGGGCGGGGTTCAGCTCGTGTAAATAATGGCCGATCCGCTGCAGAGGTGCCACCACCACTCCCATGGACGGACAGGCTATAGAGACCCAGGGCTTTGTGGAAACTCCCTATCTCTCATAGGGATTCACAGACTCCGGACATAACAGAAGTTATAACTTTCGAAAAAGACTCCTGTACTACTTTTGTAATGCACATACACAAGAGGAAACGGCCGACATTGCGTTGTATCGCCCCGCACGGTCCCAGATTTCACTGCACAAATCCAGCATAACTTTATCTGGCCATAAAACCGAAAATATGAAGCGGATCTCTCTCAAATAAGAAGTGGCTGAAAGCTAGGGATGCGCTGACTACATTTATGGAGTTTAAGTTTGTAGAGATCTTAATTTTGTGTTAATAGTAGGTTCTGTTGCACGTTAGCTTACAACAGCACACTAGCCTCATCAAAAAACCATTGGCACAGCCGCCACCAGCGATAAAAAAACAAACTTTCAGTCACCCGTCTGAAGTAACCTTTGCCTTCTGCTCAGCAAACTCGTGGTAAATCTATTTTCCAGCGCTAGCAGCAGCGGCTTCTGAGAGCCACACAGGGGAAGCGTTACAGCCATGAAGCCGCTTTCTCTGATGTCCCTGACAAAACAAGACTTTTTCAACCTGAAAACTGATCGACAACAGGCGTATGTATAAAACTGCCTTTTTTGCGTGGCATTTGTTTGCTAAAGCCTGTGTCGACTAGCAAACCAAGCAGCTGTGTGGCTGTGATGCCTCCTCCTCCTCCCAGTATGTAAATACACACAGACAAAGTCTCGCCCCTACGGCACGCTCTGAAATCAACCCCAAACTAGTTGGTTTGAACCTAAAGGTTTACGCTTTTAAATATACCAATACTGCTAGCTTAAACATGGAGAGGCTTTGTCGTGACTTCAACTGAACGATTCTGCAAAAAAGTGAAAATCACCAATTTTAAAAAAAACCAACCTTTGTTTAAGTTTTTCTCGAGACACGGGCTGCAGACTTGTGTCTTTGGAGACCACGGCGGGTCACATATATGGGCATTTGAAAAGATGTCAACTGTATTAGATCACAAGAGACCAAATTTGAGTCACATAAGTACTGTACTGTATATTAGGTGATGTAATTGGACACCGTTTTGGGCTTATTTCCAACGGTAAAAATAATTAAGTTAATAGAACCAAACCTAAGGACCCCAGACTAGCTGGCTATAAAGCACAGCTAATGGGGATCCTAATAATAAACTAAACTAAACTAAACCATGGTCCTGGACTGCAGCACACAGCTGTGTGTTGCAGCTGTGTGCATCGGTCACACGTTGGATCAATGTGTGAATAAATCCTGGCCAGTTTAGACTTATTGAGATGGGTTCGGTGCACCAGCTTAAATGTGAGAATGTCTCACACAAATTGACGATGAATGAATCTTTGTCAACACATCAGCCCACTCTGTTTCACTAATACTTGTCTGAAAATCCTGTTCCCAAGCCCCTTTAATGGCAGACATAGAGGTGAGATCCTGACGCGAAATTAAGTGCAACATTGAAGAAATTGATTTCTTTTTGGTTGGGTTGAAAGACATCCCAACCAAATCATCAAATAAAGTAGTGGCAGGTTTGTCCGGGAATCCCAAAATAGAGCCTGAAACACAGTGCCTCACTTGCAGGTATCTAAAAAAAAAAGAAGAGGGCAAATGATATTTAACAGATAACTGCTGAAAAGAAGCAAATTCATTCTCAATAAAGAGGTCATTAAAGGTTTCCAGCCCATGCCTGAACCACTCACGGAAAGTAGCATTATGCATAGAAAGAGGGGAAATTTGTTGGTTGCTACTGGACTTAAAAGACTCAAGACTCAAAAAATTTTCAAAATTGTGAATACATTTTAATTTAATTGTAGACAATAGGATTAGAAATATTCAAATTTTGGGAGCTTCCGGTGACACGCAGCGGATGGACGCATATAAACTGAGCTCCGGTGCTAGCCTTCTTTTCCCCCTAGACTCGAGATCTAAATCTGGGTAAAACCGCAATATTTTGGTGTCGTTATGAGTGGGGACAAATCCAAGAAAGGTGGATACGGTCTACGAAACACTTCTGACCAGGAAATGGCAAAAGAAGTACCGGCTAATGAAGCGGACTTAGCATCGCAACAACATGGCGTCAACATGGTTAGCCTGATCCGAGAGGCCGTGAGTGAGACCATGACTGTGGGAATGGCTACTCTTCGAACGGAGCTAAAAACAGATCTACAAGATTTTCGTGCAGTGATTCGTGAGGACATGAAGAAGCAAATGGACGAGCTCACATTGGAAGTACATAAAAAACTCCAGGATACAGCAACACGTGTGGACGATGCGAGGGAGCGTATTCGACGGATTGAAGACAATAGGATGGAAACGGAGCGATGGGACATTGGCGTAAAGGATACACTTGTTCAGCTACTACAAAACCAGCGAGCACTTGAAGATAAGGTGTCCGATATGGAAGGCCGGGCCAGGCGGAACAACATTTGCATATACAGGATAGCAGAGGACACAGAGCAAGACACATCTGTGGCCTCTCTGGTTGAGAGCCTCATTAAAAGAGAGCTTGGTGTTGTCCTGGGCGAAGATTATGATCTCGGCATTGAATGCGCTCATCGTGCTTTGGGCCCGAAATCACCAGCGAGTGCCCCACCACGGTCAATAGTCGTCCGCTTTCTCCGTTTCACAGTTAAGGAAGAGGTACTCCGCGCTGCATGGAAAAAGGTGATCCGTATCAACAACAAGCAAGTATACTTTGACCATGACTACGCGCTGGAAGTGCAGAAAAAAAGAAAGGAATATGCTCCGGTCAAAAGAGCTCTCAAGGAGAACGGGATTCGCTTCCAAACTCCACTTAACAAGATGCGCGTCTTTTACGCATCTGGAAGCGTCCTTTACGATAATGCAACAGAAGTCGCAGAAGATTTACAAAAACGAGGCATCACCACGGTCCAGATTACGATCACGAGGAGCAACGCTGGCCTTAACCCCTGGCTCACACTGAATCCGGTTAACGCCAGGTACGGCGTCCGCCAACTTAGAAAGTCATTAAAACCAATGTAGCTCACTCACACCGCTCCACGAAGTCCGGCTCCGGCTACCGAGGCCATCCGGCAGCCTTCCGGCGGCAACGGAAAGAATCCGCAAGAAGTCTATCTTTGCAGGATACCGGACCCCCAACGGATCAAGCTGACAAAAAACACACGCCAAACAGGAAGTCAGGTCTCGTGGGAGAGGAAGATCCGGTGTATTTCAAAATAAAACCTGTCCGCTTACTACTTATTTGGTCTCGTTTACGACCTGTACACGCGTGTAACGTGGTAAATGTAAACATGTCTCCATTACCAGTCACACGGGGGCACTAGTGTGTTTAAAGCATCCACTTCACTGGGGAGAGTCGTTGTACTGGCAAATACGGCTTTTGTTACAAAAACTACCGATATATGGGGCTACTTATGACGTGCCCTCGCACCAAGAGGGAAACTCACGTGCACTTCTGTTCTCGCGAGGGCCGTTTCTGTGCCTGGCGCAGCATCTGGCGCCGGAGCTGGCGAAGCCACAGTGTCAGTCGGACTCAATGTGAGTGGTAGTTTGGGGCAAACCCGGACCGGATCAGGACCGAAACCGGACCGGACCCGGACCGGATTCAGTGTGAGCCGGGGGTAAGATGACGGAAGACACGCTGAAGCAGCTTATGCCATGGGAAACGCAAAGGCTGCGACGCGGGGATTTCCAGAAACACGTCCAGGAGAAGCTGAAGGAGTTTCGGAGATCACCGGAGGAAACAACGGCGGATCATTAAATACTCACATTACCACTCAGCTTTATTATATTGAGAACATAATCTTAGGGGCCATTTTTGAACGTAACTTGGTAGTCCTATCCCAATTCACAAATTTTAAAATTGGCTATTGCCTGAAGACTCTAAGACTAAGGTCACGAAATTATTATATTACTTTTTATTTTATTTTTTTTCACGATGCCCATCTTGGCGAGGGGCCCCACCTTGTGGCCAGTCCCCTAATATTTCAAGGACCATACTTTATCCTTGTGTTTGGAAGCCCTGTTCAGTGTTGTGTTGTTTCATTGTTCAGTGAGTTCATGTCTTGAAGTTATTGTTTTGAGGTCCAGGATGAAACATAATTTTCTCATGTTAAGCTATGTCTTTTAAATACTACAATGTACTGTCACTAAATGTTAATGGGTTGAATAGCCCTATAAAAAGGAGTAAGCTGGTTGTAAAAATGAAAAAAGAAAACGTAGATATAGCATACTGGCAAGAAACTAATTTGTCTAACTCTGAACATGATAAATTGATCAATTACAGCAAAAGGCAAGAGTGCAGATAAAATACTTTCAGTTTCCATATGCTCGGGTAAAAAGAGCTGTTTTCAGTCTGGATTTGAACATTGTCAGAGTTGAGGCCTGTCTCACATCCTCATGAAGACTGTTCCAGATTTTAGCTGCATGAAACTGAAACACAGCCTCACCGTGTTTATTATTGACTCTGGGAACCACCAGGAGACCCCTCCCTGAAGTTCTCAGGGCCCGAGATGGTTCATACGGCTCTAACATGTCAGAGATATTAGTAATATTAGTTTCTATAAACAAGTGTTCGAACTGATAACCACTGAATCTTATGGATCTTTAATATGCGCAGGATATCTTAATTTACGGTTACATCCACA
Organism: Proterorhinus semilunaris; assembly: GCA_021464625.1. Classification (NCBI taxonomy): domain Eukaryota; kingdom Metazoa; phylum Chordata; class Actinopteri; order Gobiiformes; family Gobiidae; genus Proterorhinus; species Proterorhinus semilunaris. The sequence goes on along the minus strand of CM038362.1, from coordinate 27,828,297 downwards.
CTTGGATACAACAAACACTAAAACGCACTCCTATAGAGAGGCGTGTGAAATTTTGTAATTGTGGAGCTGATGCACCAATTATAGCCGGTAAAGATACAGAGCTACAAGAAAGTTTCTCCAGCTCAACCCACAATGGCTGGTTGTTGCCCGAATAATATACCCCAAAAGATACACAGTAAAGATTAATTGCCCAATAGTAATGTTGAAAATTTGGAAGAGCTGGTCCACTATCCTGCTTAGATTTCTGCAAATGTTCTTTAAGTGAATAAATTATTGCATCCAATTTTTTTAAATAAGCCTGGGAGATAAAGACTGGGAGGCCCTGAAATAAGTACAAATATTGATGTAGAACAGACATTTTAACAACATTAACTCTACAAATCAAAGAAAGTGGAATGAGTGACCATTTTAATAAATCCTATTGAACCTTAACTTGTAATTTGTCAAAATAGTTTTTAAAAAGATCATGAAAATTCCTTGTTATGGTAATTCCAAGATAAATAAAACTATGCTTAGCTATTTTAAATGGTAAAGTGATATTTTCTATGGACGAATTACTCAAATTTAATGGTAGGAGCTCACTTTTATGCAAGTTTAATTTAGATATCGAAGGGATACTCGCCTCGGCTTTAGACACAAACAGCAAGAGATCGTCAGCATAGAGAGATAGTTTATGTTCAGTGCTGTACCTTTCAATACAATGGATGGACTGATTGTTTTATATTTCTATAGCCAGCGGCTCTATAGCTAAAACAAAGAGCCAGGGGCTAAGGGGACAACCTTGCCGAGTACCACGATGTAGTCTAAACATTTTAGAGTAATAATTGTTTGTTAATACCATTGTTGAAGTGCAAGCATATAATAGCCTAATCCACGATATGAATGTATTACCAAACCCAAATCTATGGAGAGTCTCAAACAAGTAGTTCCATTCCACTCTATCAAATGCCTTCTCCGCATCCATGGAGAGAAGGCATTCAGAGTGCGAACAGTACGGAGTGTACATGATAATAAAAAGTCGACGGATACTGGAAAAGGAATGTCTGTCTTTCACAAAACCAGTCTGATCAGCAGAAACAATAATGGGCAAAACCTTTTCTAAACGGAGAGCCAATCCTTTTGCCAAGATTGTATAGTCCGAATTCAATAGCGAGATTGGTCTGTAAGATGCACACTGCAAATGATTTTTGTCTTTTTTCGGAAGAAGCGTTATACAGGCATGGTTCAAAGTATTAGGCAGAGATCCCTTACTCAAAGAGTCTGCACATACTGCTGCAAAAAGAGGAGATACTTGATCTAAAAACGTGGCATAAAACTCACTCGGCAAGCCATCAGGGCCAGGTGATTTCCGTGGTTGTAATGATTTACCTGCTGCCACCATCTCCTGCTGTTGTATTGGTGCATCCAGTGGCGACACCTGGTCTAAGTATAAATTTGGAATAGGTAGATATCTAAAAAGGTTTGAGAGAAGAACAGGGTCTCTGCACATATTAGAACTGTACAGTTCCTGATAATAACTTTGAAATGCATTATTTATTCCCACTTGATCAGTAACAGTTTCGCCACTCTGGGGCGTCACACCGTTGATTACTTGCTTTGCTCTGGCTCCTTTAAATTGCCTTGCCAAAATCTCCCCCGCTTTATCCCCATGTTCATAGATATTACTACGATTCTTCAACAGTAAATTTTCAATATGGTGTGATGTCAATATATCATATTCTGAAATAGGTTTTAACCACTGTAGAGCTCTGGGGAGGGAGCTTGTGCATGCCTATTATCTAAATCAGTCTTTCCAGTTCCACATGCCTTGAATTGGAGTCTTTCTTTTTCTTAGCCATGAAGGATATTACTTGGCCTCTTAGGGTGTATTCAGACCTGCACTGGTTGGTCCACTTTAAACAGACCAGGGTTCTTTTCGATCCGGACTTTTTATGCAGGTGTGAATACAACAAGCAAATGCTGGTGCGGATCAAAGAACCGAACCGAGACGCACTTTTTCAGGTGGTCTCGGTCTCGCTTCCAAACGGACTCTGGTCCGGTTCGCTTCAGGTGTGAATATGACCGCTGTTGATCCGAAACAACTCCAGGATACATGCGCCTTTTTGGGCTTAACAAGCCACCAGAGCAAGGCACCGTGGGAAAAAGTAGCCCTCCGCGGCCGCTAACGCTAATACTGGATGGATGCTACAAACAATGAGGCATGGACAGACCTGGAGCAACGAGGAGACACTGCGCCTCTTGGATATTTGGGCAGATGTGCACTTAACCCAACTGCTAGAAAAGACGCACAAACATGCGGTCGTGTTCAGCATGTTTAGCGAGAAAATGGAGAGGGGCTTCGAGCGGTCTCCTGAACGGCCACCGTGTCAAAGTGGAAAAAACTTTGCCAAACTTAAATGGAAGTACGAGACACATTAAAGAAGACTGGAGGAACGAAACAGGTCAGCAGACGACCCTTCATCTGTACAAAACACCTCTTCCTCCAGCTACTTCGGTGAAGCTGAGGTTAATGGTAAGTGGTTTAGTCTCTTACGTTTCTTTTATTACCATAGTAAGCGTCAAATATTAATTTTTATTTCATTTGTTATGATCAGTGCTGTCCAATGGGAGCATCGATCGTCACACACATGTATTTGTTTACAAAATATAGTTCACTTGCAAAAAGGACAGTCTGAATGCGAACTGCACTAAACGAAAAAAAAAAGTCCACTTTTGATCCGGAACAAATGAGCGGACCAAAGGACTTTTCTGGTCTGAATACACCCTTAAAGATGCCTTAAGGGCTTACCAAACTGTTGATATCAAAACATCTGGTGTAATATTGATATCTAAAAACAACGAAATTTGCTCTGACATAAAACGCTTAAACTTTTCATCAGATAACAAAAGAGAATTGAATCACCACAGAGAATCTATCATCTGGTATGTTCAGTTTCAGTAGCAGAGGAGTGTGGTCTGACACAACTATAGGTTGGTATTCACATGACTGAACTTCTGATGTATTATAGGTAAGAAAATAATCAATTCTACAGTATGTCTGATGAGCGTGTGAAAAAAAGGAATACTGCCTGTCATCAGGATGAAAACGACGGCAAGTAGAAAGAAACGACTGCATGTAAGCAACAGATTTGGATTCCTATCCATAATAAGCAGATGTGAGTTCAAGCAGGGAAGCAAACCAATGACGCGTGAAAAAAAAAGAGGCTCATCACAATTCGGAGCATATATATTAGCTAATATAACGTTCAAATTATATAGTTTGCCACTAACAAAAACATACCTTCCATTTGGGTTAGCTATCTAACTGAAGAGGGAGCAAAAGAAACATCCTTATTTATCAGTGCTGCAACGCCTCTGGCCTTGGCCTGAAAGGTAGAATGGAAAAGCTGCCCCACCCATCCACATCTTAATCGGGAACTGTCTGAATTCTTCAAATGGGTTTCCTGGATAAATGCTATCCCAGCATCTACATTTTTAAGGTGTGTGTGTGTGTGTGTGAGCTTTGTTTTCTCTTCACAGGGTGATTTACGCCCCTGACATTCCAGGTTCCCATGTTTAATGACCTAGCCATTGAAACAAAAGAAAAGAGAAAAATGCCGACCAAAGAGAGCAGCAATACAGCATATACACTGGCAGAATACAACAAACAACCGTTTGATCCGTTTGTCCCAACATTGAAAACCTCCTCTTCCCATAACTCCAGGTGACGCTAGCTGCTAGAACGAGCAGCACACCTACACTGACTGAAACACTCCCGTTGCTAATCCAACTAACTACAATCCTTCATCCCGAGTTAGAAAGACAAAGTCAATAACCCTACCCTACACTATATTATATAAATATATTGTATAAAAATGCAAAATTAAGGCACAACTACCACACAAGAACCAGCAACTCTTTAACAAACCTCTCAGATAGGTATCAAAATAACCAGTCAAGTAGTTTTATCGGCCTCCACAAACTAACATAATGGAAACATTATAAACGTTTATAACACGTCGGGGTCACGTGTCTTATTCTTCCGATAATGACCGGCGTTCTATATAATACATTATAATACATTATCCTTTACAAATATGAGGGAGAAAAAATGTTTTGCAAGTCATTTTATGTTTATATTACCAAGATTTTTCAGAGGAAATTTTTTATCTTTTTTTGAAAAGCTAATCATTATTTTGTCTTGTTTTTTTGGGTTCAAAGCTGAATAAATCAGCTGGGGAATTAGATATTACAAAATCCCTGTGAAAAAACTTCAAAATCCAAGACTGGAACTTTTGGAAGTCTGTAAGAGCGACTATAGTCATTATTTTTGTTGCGTGAGTGGAACAAAAACCTCATTTTGAGAAAACCAGCCCTAAAGTTTTGAGTGTGCGACACATTTCTCCGCTCTTTCGTCTTTTCGTGTCCCGCAGAAATAAAAATCCCACATTTGGATTGGGCTATAGCGTCATCTTGGGAAGCCTTCGCAGGACACGTGGATGTAAAATATGTTTCTGAATAAATAAGCGAAGGAACCCGGCTTTGCATAGTAGTTGCTACTTCTGGGATGTCTCCGTCTCACTAGCAACAAAACGTAATAAAATAAACATAGTACGGGGTAAATATTGTCTTATTTATACGCTGACATGAAAACTAAGATGTTACGGGAGAAAAAATCTCCTCTTCAACCACTGTGTGAAAAATCAATACTACAGCGCCTCGCTTTAAAGTCATAACACCCTGGTTACACATGCTAAAACAAAGGCTAAAAGCTACACACACTAAAATCCTCTCTACGGTGACTTAACAACCGTAACGGTGACAGTTTGATGCTGCGGCGGTTACCGAGCAGTCAACAGGAACGCTGACGACGCTAAGGCTGAATTTGAGAAACACTGCGTTCTTAGGCGGCGTTCATACGGGGGATTTCTGTCGCCGCAGGTATCAGGGCGGGGTGTGACAGCAGCCCTTTGTAGCTGCTCTGATGCGGGGCCTGTGTTGTGAGCGGCCCCACAGCCGGTGTGTGTGTGTGTGTGCGTGTGCGTGTGTGTGTTTGTGTGCGTGTGGGCGCGTTCCTCCACCTCCTCCTTTGACAGCCGCGGCAAATTGTTTTCCCTTGTAGAAACGCCAAGCTGTGCCGTGGCGTTTGTGTATTTAAAAAGTGCATTTTTTTCCCCCAGCGCCGCGGCCCCCATGCTGGGTTAAACGAAGCTATTTATCCCCGACAGAATCAGGCCCGCAGATATGCTTTCATTAGGAGCGCGATTAGCATAGAGCTTGTTACCGCTGGGCCTGTTAGCCAAACAGAGCTGTCTGTCTGCCGCGACATGTCCCTCATTACAAACAACACACGCGTCTGCAGCCGGCGCAGGTTAGAGCGAGCGCCGATTTAATGGGCCCACATAAGAGCGGAGTGTGCCCCGGCATACGGACAAATAAGAACAAGCTTTAGCGACAAAGCTAGTGTGAGCAAAACAAGAGGCAGACAGGAGTTCAGACAGTTCTGGCCGGAGGTGCATCAGCGCTATTGTTTCCAAACAATGTCACGGGGAGCGTGTGAATTTGAAATAGGTAATTGTGGTCCAAACTCATTCCTAACTTGCCTAACACTAACATCCCTCTTCTTCACACCGATGGGTTTGGAAGCAGGTTTCACAACTTTTCAAGGAGCATTATTCACCACCTGTGAAATGTTAGCCCCCCCCCCCGCTAACGCAACATTACATACAACTATGCTAATTGTTTATGCTATGCTTGTGACATTCTCTCATCCCTGTTTTGAACACTTTATAATTAAATTTAAATTGGCATTTTCCTCACTGAGACTTGGCTTAACAAAGATAATAGTCTCTGACATGTATAAATATCTTATTGGAAAAATGACTCTAACTTCTAGGCTCCGATGTTTGATTTTGTGCCTTACATTTCTGTACACCCCTACGATGTTTGCATTTCCATTTCCTGATGTTTGTACCTCATTGAGACTTGTATTTGTATTTTGATTCAAAAAATAAATACAAATTAAAAAAACTATTAAATTATTTGTTTCCAGTTTCTTTTTTCAGGCCCTTCCAGTCATCTGTAGGCCGTCCTCCGCTAACCTCCTGGCCATGAGGAAGACCCAGGAAACGCAGACTTATAGTAGTGATGGGACTTATGGCTCTTTAAAGGGAGCCGTTCATTCGGGAGCCGTTTCCTTGAAAGAGCCGTTCAAATGACTGGCTCTTTTGAATGATTATGCTTTTTTTTTGTAAGAAAGTAAATACCCTCCAAATGGACTTTATTTTAACGAAAATGTCACTATTTCACAAAATATAACATCGATATTTCCGTATTTTTCTCTGCCCCTCTCCCCCTCATGCAGAAGGGGAGAGAAAAAAAACGTATTCAAGTGAAAGAATTGTCTAGCTTCAACGCGATCTCCTCTGTAACTGGAGTTTATGGCTCGTCTGCCCCTAAATAGTTGTTTATTATTACATTAGGACTTTTATTTCTCGATGCTTTGTGCGTGCTCACTCTGAGCTCCCCGTGGGGCTGCAGTATACCGTCACTGGGCTGTGGGGCAGATGATCGGGGCGACTGAGGAGGAGGGGGGGACGTTGTTCAGAGACAGCCAAGAGCCGAATGTCAGCGGTGCTCCCATCAGAGCAGTCACCTCTGGCGAGCGTTGGACATTTATGTTTTGTATTCTTGATAAACGACTGAAGAAGAGGGGGAAGTCAACTCATTTCACTATCTTCACAGAAAGACTCTTTCAATTATATTGAATTGCTGGACTCAAATGTAATGCTTTTGAAAACATGTAAGGTCTTGATTTAAGCACAAATCATGCAATGACTTTTGATGATTTTTAATGCCTGGCGGAAACCCTGTTTAAAAAAAACAATACAGTACGGGGCCTATAAGGACCTAAAATTCACGGAATACTGGTTTAGAAAATGATACTATTTAAACTTACATAGAGTATATGAGTCTAAAGTATGTAAATGCTACTGAATATGACCTGCTAATGTTCTGAACATACGGTCACTCACATCTCCATAGCTCGGATTGATCCTGCTTTCTCATTGACGCTGAAGCAACAGGAGCCTTGTGGAGCCGCGGTGCCGAGTGGGGGGTTCCGGCCGACTGCAGAGAGGATCCCCTCACCAGAGGGGAAGGCGCTCCATCCCACGGCTCACTGGTGTGGGTCGCTCACTGCATGCACGACATCACCCCAGCCTGTCTCTCCTCCGCCGGTGAGCGTGCTCTGAAGGCCTGATCAGACTCTCCAACACTTCCATTTTACTGCAGGAAAACACTGACTAGGTTTGGTCCAAATACGACAACTTGACATGACTTTCACCAGAACATAACAGGTGCTCATCATATAATTAGAATATCATGAAAAAGTTCATTTATTTCTGTAATTCAACTTAAAATGTGAAACTAATATATGATATAGACTCAGTACATGCAACGTGACACATGTCAAGCCTTTATTTGTTATAATTTTGATGATTATGGCATTTATGAGATTATGAGATTTTAAATTTGGGGTTTTCACAAGCTAAACCATAATAATCAAAATTATAACAAATAAAGGCTATATATAATATATATATATATATATATATATATATATATATATATATATATATATATATATCACTTTGCATGTAATGAGTCTGTCATATATTAGTGTCACAGTTGAAGTTGAATAACAGAAGTGAATGCACTTTTTCATGATATTCTAATTATATGATTAATTATATTCATTAACCAAGTTTGTGACATTTATATTTATTATCATTTATAATTTATTTATTGATTCGAGTCTGGGGATTGAGTCTGAGGATCGAGTCTGAGGGTCGAGTCTGAGGGTCGAGTCTGAGGATCGAGTCTGGGGATCGAGTCTGAGGATCGAGTCTGAGGGTCGAGTCTGAGGGTCGAGTCTGAGGGTCGAGTCTGAGGATCGAGTCTGAGGGTCGAGTCTGCATCATCCTGGTGTTCACAGGCGGTGATGCGTAAAAGGCTGCGCTCGTGTCCACGTGCGTCTGACACCCTGTTGTTTTCTCTACACGGGACATGTCGGGACAATCGGGACCCGACGTGTTTTTGTCTGACTGCCCGCTCCCGCCCGTGTCAATCAATCAATCAATCAATCAATCAATGGTTTTGTATAGCCCAATATCACAACAGGAGTTGCCTCACAGGGCTGCACTAAACATGAAGGCAATAAAACAGAGAAGTAAATTAGACAATGTAAAGTTCAGGCCAATCAAGTATCCAGGCAAACATAAAGTCCAAATAAGCGTCAGCAGTGGGTGGGACGAGCAGCTCGGGCGTCCCCTGTCCTTAGCCTCTCCAGCACGGCAAAGAAAAACTCAAAAACCCGGTGGGAGAAACGAGAAACCTTGAGGAGAACCACAGAAGGAGACAGGCTATAGAGACCCAGGGCAGAAGGAGTCCCTCAGCAGAGGCCAAGATCACAGACCGTCCAGTCCTTGTTGTCAACCCAGTAGGCAGGGGTCCTCCGTTCAGCCGGGTTCCTCCGTTCAGCAGGGTTCCTCCGTTCAGCCGGGTTCCTCCGTTCAGCCGGGTTCCTCCGTTCAGCCGGGTTCCTCCGATCCTCCGTGTGTCATTAATGAACTGTTCCCAAACTCCCTTTTTTCCCCGTGACCCTCAAATTGGCCACAATATTGTTTATACTGAACGTGTTGGTGAACTCAAAGGCTGTATGTTCTGCTTCATATAATGGCTCACAATCAAGTTGACAAGAAAAGTGAGTGCATGGGAGGAGTTATGTCAGTTTGGGCGTGGCCACAGCTTCAGAGCGGGGTGAGGCGTCCTTCAGACTGAGCATCGGGGTCTTCCAGCCTGAAGGGTGCTTGGATATGTTCATGTCTGCACTTGGTGTGATACTCTGACAATAAAGACTGTTTTGCACTGAATCTCGTCGAGTCCGGATATTTTTGATTTAGCTGAGAATGTAGATAATCGTTTAAAAATACACTGCCAAGACCCCAACTGTTAAATAGAATCTCCTCGAGTAGTCATTCTGTCCGGGCGGGTTGTTTCATGATCGGAAGATAGTGAGTTTGAATTCCGCCTCCTGAAGGTGCACACTGTCGTTGTGTCCTTGGGCAAGACACTTCACACTTCTTGCCTCCAGTGTGTGGTGAGTGGATCCCTGATGTCAAGTGCTTTGAGTGCCTAATGTAGGTGGAAAAACGCTGTAAGTTGAGACTATTTACCATTTCAAATCTAGCTGGACGAGCTTACATTTAAATAGAGGGTTCCACAACCCCCACTAACCAAAATTGTTCTTGAGCAAAAACGTGCAAGCCAAACAAATATTTTGCCTCAAATTAAGACTTTACCAAAGCTATGATTAGATCAGGCCTTTGTTAGGCGTAGTCAATGAGTAAAAGTAGAGTCCAGGTGCCCCCGGTGGGGCTCAGATGAACTGTAGGGGAACCTCCAGAGCTTGCTGACAGTTGTGCTCAAAAGTTTGGCAGAATTTGTGATTGTTGTTGTTTTATATTCAGAGAATATGAATGATAACACACACAAAAAATATTTCACTCATAGTGCTTGTGTGAAGCCACAACTGAGTTTACTCTTTTTAACTCATAATGAAAAAAGAAACTTCCAAAATGACCCTGATCAAAGGTTTACATACCCTGGTGATCTTGGCCTGATAATATGCACACATCTTCTGAATGTAAGCATCCAATGTTTGTGTTTTCATTCATATTCTTTGAAAAATAGTCAAAAAATCAAAAACTTCTACGTAAACTTTCGAGCACAACTGTATATATGTACTACTTCATTCGTTTTGTTACTTGTTTTCAGCTGTAAAACATCATATACCTTCAAGTGCGGAAGTGCACTTCCTCATACCCGGAAGTGCGGCTGTGAGTAGTGTGTGAGAAGTGTGGCAGCGTGCGGTGAATAGTTAACCTTTTTTTTCTAATCATCATCCTTTTGGTGATTGACGACCGAAATTTCATTCAAACAAGTTTTTGTAGAGAGAGGAAAGAAAAATGCCCAAACCGACTAGATCAGAGACGAAGCTACAGGGAGATGTGGCGACAACGGAAGAGGAGTACGTAAGCCTCAGTCGAATTACTGAGTTACTGGATAAACAAAAGGACATCTTTAAGGATCTGCTCCATCAACAACAGGAGAACTTTAGAGGATTCATAAAAATAATAATAGAATCTACTAACAACCGATTGGATTTACAGACTAAGGACATTCAAGAGCTAAAAACAAGCCTGCAGTTCACACAAGGTGAGGTGGACATTTTAAAAGAACAGAATCTGAAACTCACGGAGCGCACAAACACTTTGTGTTTTTTATAAAGTATGTGACAATTTACACATTATCACGGATAAACTGGAGTATCTGGAGGGACAGAGCCGCAGAAACAATCTGGTCTTTGAGGGAGTGTTGGAGTCGCCCGGGGAGACTTGGGCCGACGCCGAGGAAAAAGTTAAAGAAATATTGAAGGAGAAGCTCCAGCTACATCACGCGGTGGAGGTGGAGAGGGCTCACCGCGTAGGGAAACCCGGCGGAGGGAGAGACTGGCCGAGACCCATCATCGCCAGACTACTGAGGTGGAAGGATCGCGAGGAAATCTTGCAGCGCGCTAAACGACTCAAGGGAACAAAAATCTTCATTAACGAGGACTACACCGAATCAATAAAAAGAAAACGTAAAGAACTGATGCCGGAGCTGAGAGCTGCACGAGAAAGGGGGGAGATCGCCTTCTTGAGATATGATAAACTTATTCTACGTCCACGCAGCAGTACACCACATCCAGTATAAACACCGGGAAAACGTATGGATTTTGGTATGTAAAAGAAATCATTTCACATGTCCTGTAATACATATAGTTCTATAGGAACTTGGACTTTTCAATAAGGAGAATCGCTGAAGCGATTTTACATTCTCACAATACGACCTACAGAACACGGAGATCGACATAGACCCTGAAAATAACTTTTTTTCTAGAGCTACCAATGACTGTCAATACTACACAGAGGATCTGTACAATAGTAAACTTAAGAACATTAATGACTCAATACTACACAGAGGATCTGTACAATAGTAAACTTAAGAACATTAAGGCATTCACTGTAATCCACTTCAATAGTCGAAGCCTCTATGCAAACTTTGACCTCATCAAAAGCTTCTTAAAACAGTTTTCCACACCATTCAGTGTCATCCTAATCACAGAAACATGGATCAATAATGATAGAGAATTTGAGTTTTCTATTGATGGTTATGAATTTATAAGTATGAACAGAAAGAACAAGCATGGAGGGGGCGTAGCTATGTTTATAGAATCCAACTATAGTTATAAAGTAATGCAAAATAAGACAATGGTGGTGGAAGATACACTTGAATGCCTTACTGTAGAAATTACAAGGCAAAAAAAGAAAAATATTATTGTGAGTTCTATTTATAGAACACCTGGCTCTGATATAGATGTTTTTTCTAAGTGGATGGAGGAGCACTTTTCAGGATTAAATCATAAAGTCATGTTTGTGGGGGGAGACCTCAACATCGATCTGTTAAACCCATATAAACATAAAAAGACGGACGAATTTATAAATACTTTATTCAGTATAGGTCTGTTTCCTCTAATCACTAAACCAAGTAGAATAACAACCCATAGTGCTACCTTGATTGATAACATTTTCTCAAATGAAATAGAAAGTAATACAGTCAGCGGGTTAATTATAAACGATATTAGTGATCACCTTCCAGTTTTCGTTTTGTATAAAAATTGATATGTAAAAGATGAAGAGGAAAACAAGTATTGGTTTAGAAGGGTAAAAACAGAGAAAACTATTGATGCATTTAAAAAGGAGCTTTTAGCTCAAGACTGGAGTATTGTGTACAGAGAGAATGACACCAATATGGCTTATGATGAGTTTACGCGAGTATTTCAAAAGGTATACGACAAAAACTGCCCAATGAAGAAATATTGTAAAAACAGAAAGTGTAAAGAAACACCATGGATGTCTAAAGGTTTACTAAATGCTTGCAAGAAAAAAAATAATCTTTACCAAAACTTTATAAATAACAAAACAAAAGAAGCTGAGGATAAATATAAGAAATATTAAAAAAAACTGACAGGTATCATTAGAAAATGTAAACAGGATTATTATAATAAGTTGTTGGATAGTAATAAGAATAATATTAAAGGTTTATGGAACATCTTAAATAGTATAATTAGAAATAAACCAAGAACGATTAATTATCCAAAATATTTCAAAGATGAGGATAACACTTTAAATAATATGAATGAAGTAGTCGAAACATTTAATACATTCTTTGTAGATGTTGGACCGAACCTTGCTGCAAAAATTGCAAACGTTGAGAACTATAATTGTGAACTGATAGACACAAATCCTATGTCCCTGTTCCTAAATCCTGTGGAGGAAAAGGAGATACTGGACATTGTTAAAGGGTGTAAAAATAAGACCTCGACAGATTACCATGACATGTACATGAAAACTTTAAAAAGTGTTATTGAAAGTTTCTCTAAGCCGTTAACTTACATCTGTAACTTATCGTTGCAAACGGGACAATTTCCTGATAGTATGAAAGTAGCAAAAGTGATTCCTCGGTTCAAGGCAGGAGATAAACATCTCTTTACAAACTACAGGCCTGTTTCCCTTTTACCGCAATTCTCTAAAATCTTAGAAAAGGTCTTTAACGCTAGACTTGACGGCTTTATCGAAAAGTGTAATTTACTCTCGGACAATCAGTTTGGTTTTAGGAACAATCACTCAACCTCACACGCGCTCTTTGATATAACTGAAGAAATAACTAATGCTGTAGATAACAAGAAATGTGCAATAGGGTTATTTATTGACCTGAGTAAAGCGTTTGATACAATAAACTATGATATATTAATTAATAAACTAGAACATTATGGAATTAGGGGGGTAGCTCTACAGTGGGTTACCAGTTACTTCAAAAATAGAAAACAATGTGTGAAAATCGGTGATTGTCAGTCGAGTTGTCGACAAATTGTCTGTGGTTTGCCTCAAGGTTCTATTCTGGGCCCAAAATTGTTTAATATGTATATTAACGATATTTGTAAAACGTCTGAAGTACTTAAATTTATCTTGTTTGCTGACGATACAAATATTTTTGCATCAGGAGACGACTTACAGCAGCTGTGTCGGATTGTTAACTTGGAACTCAAAAGTGTCAACAAGTGGTTCAAACAAAATAAATTATCTCTAAATCTGAGTAAAAGCAAAATGATGATATTTGGCAACTGTAATTCCAATGCTCAGGAAGCAATTCAGATAGAGGGTGTTGTTATCGAGTGAGTGCATGAAATCAAATTCCTTGGTGTGATTATTGATGACAGAATTACTTGGAAATCTCATATTAAATATAAAACTACAAATATTTCTAGAAGCGTTTCAGTAATAGCAAAAGCAAAGCACATTTTAAACATCAAAGCTCTACATACCTTATACTGTTCTCTGATTTTGCCCTATTTATATTATTGTACTGTGGTTTGGGGTAGTACTTATAAAAACACAGTTAAACCAATAGTATTGTTGCAAAAAAGAGCTATCCGAGTAATTCATAAAGTTGGGTTTTTGGACCACACAAACTCATTATTTTTAAAGTCAAAGATCATGAAGTTTTGTGACATTGTTGAGTTCCAAACTGTACAGATGTTATTCAAAGCAAGGTATAAATTGTTACCAAACCAAATACAAAGAAGGTTCCAAGAACGTACTGGTTGTTATGAATTACGTGATGAATTAAACTTTAGGATTCAGAAACATAGCACAACTTTGAAAAGTTTTAGTCCAACAGTTAATGGTGAACAATTGTGGAATAAACTGGAGATGGAGTTGAAACGATGTTCAAACATCAACCTGTTCAAATATAAATACAAACAAAAGACTTTTGAAATACATAGAGAGGAAGAAATGTGTTGCCACTAGGGGGAGCAGTAGGATCCATTATGTGTATTTTTTCCTCTATATTCAAGGAAGAGTGTTGCTGCTTGGAACGGTTGTCATTCTATTGCTCAAATTCACAAATGGAGAATTAGGGTTGGCAGGTTATGGATCTGTTGAGGGAAATCCTCCCAACTAAACCTTGTCCTTTAATGCACCACTCAGCATAGGAACATATTCTACAAAATGAGCTGTTAGGGCAGCCGTGTGGGGGTTTGTTGATGGGGAGCTACTGCCCTCTTCAACTGGCCCGCTCTACACTCTGGCTTTTTAATGCACCACACTATGCAGGGCTACATCATACTTCACATATAACTCAATTAAATAAATATATAATAATAATGATTATGAAAATTACACCCAAATTAAAATTATACTGAGAATGGTAATGACAACCGGGAAGTATCAAGATCTCGGAGTATAATATCTATTAATGTACCTTCATAACATAAAAGTAACTCTCGGTTATCAAGGGTAAAAATCTGAAAGAAATATATTATGGATCACTTTTTTTTTTGACTGCTTTGTTCTGGACATCGTGCATGAAACGGGATTGTTGTTGTAGTTGTGCGTTGTTTCAATTAATTATATAAACAGTATTGTTATTTTATTTATTTTATTGCACTTGGGGGTGGGCAATCATAAGCTTTTGCTTCAGTCCACTCCTTTGAGCACTATGTGTACTGCTCAAATAAACAAATAAACTAAACTAAACTAAAACTAAACTAAATAGAGTAAATGAGTGTTGTTTTGATCTATAATAAGGAGGCTACGGCGCTCTGGACTTTTCTAAATGGTCATCTATAACATATTATAACTTATCCCAATCCAAGTGGGGCTATACTCAAATCCAAAGTATTTTTAATAATAATACTAATAATGCATCGGTTTTACATTATTCATTCACTCCATACTTGGTGGTGGTAAGCTACTATTGTAGCCACAGCTGCCCTGGGATAGACTGACGGAAGCAAGGCAACCAGTCTGCGCCATCGGCCCCTCCGACCACCACCAACCACTCACTCACTAACTACATTCGCCAGGCTTCCTGGTGTTACCAAACGGTCTCCCATCCAAGTACCGACCAGGCCCTTCCTGCTTAGCTTCCAAAGTCTGACGGGATTGGGCAGAGCAAAGGCGGAATGGCCACATTTTTGGGGCAAAACAAACATTTCAAAAGGTAGAAAAAGTCCAACATGTTGAATTAAAATAGATAACAATCCTCTCTGGGCTCAGTGGGGGGCCACAGGGGGTTGTACCCAATAAAGGTCTAAATACACCCATGGCTTCATTTGCATGCACCTTTGTCAGGAAAACTAAGCTGGAAACAAAACAACTTTCTGACCATTTTGGACTTTTCATATCGCACCAGGTGTAGTGTTGCCATTGTGCAGCCAGCCAAAGGCCACACACTCACGGAGGGGAAGTCCCCAGCCAAACCACTCACTCCCCCCCTCCATGCACAAATAGCACTCACAGACATCACGCAACACGCCTCAACCACAGCACTCAAACGGAGCTTGCAATACCTCACAGAGCGCCTGCATGACACTTCAGTGTGGCTTTGGTGCACCTAAGTAGTAAGTCTAGACGATCCAGCATGTCCCGCTGCCATGTGGGGGGTAATTCATCAGGTAGGGGGTGAACACATGGTAGAGAGGCACTTCATGTAGACATATCCACGCCATAAAAGTCTCTGCTTCATATATCTGTCTTATGTCTTCAGAAAGATCGCACAATGCCAGGGAACTTCATAAGATGTTGTTTGGGACATTTGTATGGTCATATACAGGACTGGACTGGCCATTGGGAGCACCGGGAGTTTTCTTGGTGGGCCGATGTACTTTTGGGCCGGTCAGACCAGATGAGTGAACAGGCCTTTAGAAGAAGATCTTTATTTATTTATATACTCTTTTCACTTATATTTGCAAATATGATGTAACTCTCCAGGACCCACATAACCCTGAGCCTCTATATATATTATACATACATTTTAGACAAATGTATGTAAAGAATTGCATGTTGGGAGTTGTCAGGTAACTTGCTCCTGCCTGCCGTTGCCAGTGTTCACAGTTCAGAAAAGCTTCTGGTTTCTATTGAAATGATTTACAATGCTCCTCCTTAAACCGCCACCGTTACGTGGTGGAGGGGTTTGAGCTCGAATGATCCTGGAGCTCTGTTGTCGGGGCCTTCGTGCCCCTGGTAGGGTCTCCCATGGCAAACAGGTCCTAGGTGACTGATTAATCAGTCAGACAGATCATGGCACTGGGAACAGAGTGATCAACCTTCTGATAACTCTTTATTTGATGAAATTCACTGAATAGCCTTTCATAAATGAGACCCCTGAGGAGACAACCTGCCTTGGCAAAACAGTTTCTGTAATCTTTCCCGACAGATAAATACAGTAGTCCAGCATCATGTGACTAGACCGCTGATCACATGACAGCAGACTGTCCTTCTATGTGAGGACATAATAACTCCGAAGATGACAGGAGCGAGGACCGTGACATTGTAAAACTGTCTCACCGTTTCCTCCAGGAGGACGCCTTTCCATTTCAGCAGCTGCAGAGCGTCCCGGTCTGACCCAACGCCACAGTTGGCGTCTTCGAGGAACACGTCTTGGATGAGGGACAGTTATTTGGCAGAAAATACCCGACCTTAAAGTGCCCCTTGGCATAAAGCACCCGACCAAAACCTACACATGCTGTTTCTGATGTAAACACAGAAACAGCTTTAAGACTTTTTAACTGCTGGCTGTCTGTACGTATATGTGCCTGTGTGTCTGTGTGTGCGGGTGGGGTTGTAGTTTTTATGTATATTTACTGGTGGGGACGATTTTAATGATTTCTAAGCACTGTAAAGCACTTTGTGTTACATTTTGTATGAAAAGCGCTTTATAAATAAAGTTTGATTTGATTTGATTTGACAGGTTACACGTATGATGTCAGAGCAGGCAGTGACGTTTGGCCTAAAACTCTGGCATGGTGGCACAGCGGTTAGTGCTCATGCTTTGCAGCTAGAAGGTCCCTGGTTTGATTCCCATCTGGACGGGGCCTTTTCCGTGGAGTTTACATGTTTTCCCTGTGTAGGTTTCCTCTACCACTAAAAACATGTACAATAGGCCAGGATGAATGAGAGCGTGGGACGACAGATGGTAATTAGCCCATGCATAAGACCTGTGTGTGTTCATTAACATGCCCTGTCCTGACCAAATAAACCAATAAGAACTAAACACTTCTATCTCCACACTCACATCACAGTTTTCCAAAATCTTCACTTTGGCCGGAGGTTTTAGAGATCTGCGTTTTGGTGTGGATGGCCGCGTAGGAATCGTAGGAAAATATCGTGGTTTTGTGAGATACCCTGCGATGTGTGGACCTGGCCTCACACACACACGTTTGTCATTGAGGTGCACCAGGACATAGGCCTAAAGACGCAGCCGTGCTTAGAGTAGACTCAAACAAAGTCTCACTCTGGATGAATGACTTGTGCCGTTATTCTAGGAGGCTGACGAGGTGTAATTAAAATTGCCATTCAAAATTGTACAGGTCTTGTACGCGCTGTAGCACACACTTCATTTGGAAGAGCAAACTCACAACCTCCAATTACTCTGAAGTTCACCGTCAATGAAAAGGTTTCCCGGTGAACCATCTCTTCTCACAATCGTCATTACACTTAAGATCTAAAGGTCACACGAGCGTTTAACCACTCCACCACGGCTAAACGTGCGGCTCATTTGGGTTTAGAAACATGGTCTGAGCCGAGCCTGGCTTTGAACTCAAGGCCATCCACAGAGCAAATAACACTGGACCAAAATCCTCCCGTTTTTCATTAGCTGAACTTGAAGATATATACGAAAAAACACGTACACTAAAGAGCCATTTGTCTCAGATATTGTTCACAAATCGGTCCGACGCTATATCGACATGAAGACAAGGGTGTAGAGTATTGTAATGAGACCAAGTGAAATGGGCACGAGTATATCAGAAATAGTTTAGGCATTACTGGTATCAAATATATAAAAGTATCGAAAGCAGGTACAGGAAAAAAAAAAGTATACCTTTAGATCCAAGTTCTAATGCTGTTGGTCCAGGGACAGCGCCACAGGAAGTGGCTTGGTTGTTTCAGTGTTTTTGTATGGCCCAATATCACAACAGGAGTTGCCCTACAGGACTGCACCAAACGTTTTTGTCTCGTTATTTTTGCCACAATTTCCTCTAAATTCTTCCCAAATCCCCCCCCCCCCATTTTTCACACATTTCTTGACATTGGAGATGAGCCCGATATTATATCTTCCTCACAAATGTTTTAGTATAGGTATCGAAAACCAAGTACTGGTATTGAAAACATTCGGTCCCCAGCCCTATGCGGGACTGTCCTCCAGCCGCCTCCAAAGGCATTTCAGCGACTTTAAAACTAAAGTGTTTATATCTTTGTTCAGCATACAGTATATGTTAGAGTACATTTAAAGCAGTAGGATCTATACTGTGGCTGCTTGAAGCACTTCTCCGCTGGCCTGGAGTGGAGCAGTCTGTCACGTCTGTCTGCCTCTCCTTTCTTCTGCCGAGCGTGAATCCACTAATGGCTCTAAGGACAAGTCTATGATGACATTTCTTCATCTGATCGCGCAGATGTCTCGGCTCAGCGCGTTTAGCCCCAGCGTGCCCCGACTCCTCCAAAGAAATCCGAGGGAGCGGTTCCCCGGGTGTTTTTTTTTCCTTTTCTTTCTACTGTCTGCAGAAGTGGCAGCGCCTTGATTCAGCGGCTGCTTTCCGTGCCTCCCTGCTCCTCCCGGGCTCGTTTGTCATCCTCCCGCTCACATTAGGCGTTTAAGACACGAATATTCCAGCGGATGTTATTGCAGAAGTGCTCCCCCTGACAGTCAGCTCCCAGCGCTGGTCAGCTCAGCCTCGCTCCTGTCACTTCCTCCTGACGGGCTGTCTCCCGCGCACTCGTGTCAGGTAGGCCTCACAGCTAACGGCGACACGCAAGCCTTTTTATAAGATCACAAAATGACAGCAGCACAAGGGCCTTTTGCACAGAGATGTGAAATGAGAAACGTGCTCCCCTAGAATAGCTACAGTTTGTACGGGTAAAAGGAGGACTTTGGAAAGCTGACCTTGCCCTGGGATTTTAGATTTGATCAACCAGGACAGCCAGCAAAAATCTCTGGGGGCTCCCAATATTAATAATGTGCTAATCAAAGGTATTTATTTTGTGTTGCAACAGGGAGAAAGAATCACGAGAGTGATCAGTAGCTTTCCTCATGCAGTGGTTTAATGCAATTCCAACATCACAGTATTTACATTTGAACTACCTGGTGTCACACGGTGGTAGGATGAGCGCAATATAAACCAAAATAATATAACATGTTCTTACAACTCAGAATAAATGACACAAGAAGCATTTAACTTATGTTGTTAGCTTCATGTTACTGGTCTAAAACACAAAATGGCGGACGGCAAGTTCACGGAGTTTTACTACGCAAAACATAAAAACATGAACACTACACTAAAAACATGTACAAAAGGTTAATCCTCCAGCCAGGTGTTTCTGACCATCAGCCTGGCTCCACATCATGGAGATGGGTCCCCGAGCGCCGGCCCACGCTGGCAGCTCACTGCTCCTACAGGTCGCCCCAGCAGCATTGAGGATGGGTCAAATGCAGGGAATGAATTAATAATTAATAAAGTATACTTTAACCTTAACCTTAACTTTATAACATCTCAAAAACTTCACAAAACGATCATATATTAGCTGATTAGTGTTTCAACAGTTTACACATGACACCAATATTGTGCTTATGCGACTTATTAGCTGCAAAGAGGAGAAAGAATCACGAGAGTGATCAGTAGCTTTCCTCATGCAGGGGTTTAATGCAATGAGTTGAACGCGAAAACCCCCCCTAGTGGTGGGTCAGGCCAATCGATCCCAGAAACAACGAGGCTTACTAGCTGATTCCAGATAAACAGCTCACATTCCCTTGGGAGAAATTATACGAAATATTAATTAAACATAACCAACTCTTAAACATATTTATATTGCTTTTACAGTGTACTTCAACTATATGCATTGTATTGGGGATATACAGTATTATTACCCCAACCCTCACATTTACAGCTCAAATTACTTAAAATCTACAATGACTTTAGCTAATACTGATTAGAAGTGGTACATT
Source organism: Proterorhinus semilunaris (assembly GCA_021464625.1). NCBI lineage: Eukaryota > Metazoa > Chordata > Actinopteri > Gobiiformes > Gobiidae > Proterorhinus > Proterorhinus semilunaris. The sequence goes on along the minus strand of CM038362.1, from coordinate 27,808,152 downwards.
TTAGAATTAATACATACAGTAAATGAATGTTTTCTTTCCCCCCGTAGTGCCTCTGAAATGAAATGAAAAAGCCATGCATTGAAATGAAAACTTCCCAAACTGGAGTCTGGAGCCTCAAACTAAACCATTTTATTACAAGCATTGATTTATTACTCCTTAAGGACCCCTCCCACTCCCAAAGTCAGAAGTCTTGCGTTTTCTCATACCGTTACAATCTGGCATCAAGTTAGAAAACATTTTAAATGGCAAGATCTTTGAATATTGTCCCCAATGACTCACTGAATCACTGGTGAAGTTTTGTTTTCTCAGTGGAAAGTTAAAAGAATACATTCCATACAGGATGTGTTTATTCTGAAAACCATTATATCGTACAAAGCTTCCAAAACTATCGTTTTTCAGCACAAACTATCGTACACTATAAATATGCCAATATCGCTGTAGCACCCGCGCAAAATATTGCTCATATCATCATCAGCCCTAACTACAACACAGCCCCACGCACTGTCCCATCTATTACATTACGCACACACACGACTTGCTGACCAAAGAGGATGCGTCAGGGCAGAAGGATAATGCAATAGTGGAACTGTAAAACTGATCCAGGGACAGTCTCTCCTTCTTTCAGCAGATATTATGCCTTCGTGAATATGGAGGCTAAGTCTGACTCCAGATCAGAGCGAAAGTGAAGCGCTACTGAGACGGGACAGTGCATTTAACCAGACTTTATCTGGCGCTCTGAAATGATCCTACATTTAGGGCTTTTTTGAATTATTGATCATACATCGTACAGGGGTCAAAATGATCGTACAAATACGATAGTTATCGTATATCTGGCAACCCTGACGCTAAAGCCCTCTTTAGCTTCAAAGAGGGCTTTTGAAGCTAAAGAGGGCTTCAGGAGCGACAGAGGCAGAGACAAGTTACGTGGATGAGTGCAAAATAAAGTTTAATCAGGTTGTGTGATTGTTATTTGTGGCTTAAAGTGATCACAAGCTCTTACAAAGTGGGAACATCAATGTTATATTGTGTAAAATAGTGACATTTTTGCTATTTTGGCATTTACAGAGGAATCCGGGTGTTGGTGGTCTCTTTCCTGTGCCGTGTGATCGGAACTGTGTGGAGCTTGACTCGGCCGGACTCTGACGGAGCTGAAAATAGAGTTGATCCGTATTTTTGTCGGGGAGGGACGGAGTGGCGGTGGGCCGACAGTGGAGGCCCACGGAGCGGATAGAGAGGATGTGGAACCTTTCTCAATTCAATAGTTGAAATAGCAACGTATTTGCTGCGGAGGTCGCGGCGAACACGGAGAATGTGGCATCTGGCCGTGAGACACGAGACGACATCCACTCATTTCCAGTCCGGGCTCGTGGACCGCTGCAGTTCAAAGTTTACACCTCTCTGAAGTCCGTGTCATGGGGTGAACACGGCCCGGTGCAGCCGAGAGCCGACTCGCACAAACATAACACTGGACTGAAATATCTCAGTGGATGTCTGGTGTTTGTTGAATACAGCTACACTCTGATCCTGTACTTGTTTCTCTGCTATCTATACATTTGTCTCGTCTGACAAACACCTGTGGACCTGGAGTTGAGTCGTGCTCGCGCTGCTGCGTTTGTGCTGACCTGTGAGGACATTTCTGTTGTGTCTGAATGCACGAGGAAAGAACAGCAGCAGCTTTCATTGAAATGTAGGTAATGTCATTGTTTTGTCTGCTGCCTCACACACTTATTCATTACAATTGTCACTAGTTTAGTGAAGTTTTTGAATAAGCTACAAGTGAAAAAAAAAAATCTTCATATTTCACCATGTTGTTTGGGTTCAAAGCTCAATAAATCGGGCAGGAATTAGATATGAAAAAGATCCTTAAAAACTTACTGTTAAGTCCAAGCCTTTAACCTGATCCACTCTACATTGGCCTATTCCGAAAAAAGCATATCCATACTATTTCATAATTAGAAATCTTTTACAAGGTTTTAAAATACAAATTTACTCCCAGATGTGCTATTGGGGCTTGGGGATGTTGTGGATGTGAAGATTTGGAAAAAAAATAATTGTGGGCAAGACTAAATGTGGTCTATTTTCAACTAATTTGATTTCCGCCTATAAAAAACAGAAGAAAAGGAGCAAAAAAATCTTATTTTTACTGTAAAGAAGCAATATCTCAACCTAAATTGTAAATAAACCCTGTCATCAACATTTTCAGCAATTTTGGTGCCTATTGAACAAAGAATTGAAGGGTTTTAGAGATGTACAATATAAAAAAGTCCAGGCGGAGACCAGCTGTGCCATTTTGGCACAATTTGGCACAAAATTTGAAATATGGAATATCTCAATGAAAATGAAAATTTGGGATACTTTTACATATTTGGTCATGAAAATGCTTTTTTTTTCTAAAAGTAAAGACACAATTTATATATTACAACACACTTTATTGCAAAAACTATATACAGTAAACACACAGGTAATCAAAAGTAAAATAAAAGTTCAACAAAACTTTTTAGACCCTCACCTTAGTATTCTTGTCAAAGCAGCCTGTGACCTGCTCTGCACTCCAGATGAACCTGGCTGTGGTGATGAAGGTGTGCTTGGCTCACCAAACTCTTGTTTCCCATCATCATCATCACTGCTGTGGAATAAATCATAATAAATCTATATTCAGATATGTGGTACAAATTTGGCACATAAGACTACAATGTTTTGTTTTTGACACACTGTGTGGACGTTACATGATCAATTGTGTCTCATATAGTATTGAAGTGATGGAAATAAAAAAGACAAATACTAATAAATCGGTTTTACATAGCACTTTCCCAATCATACTCCCACGCTCCAACTATGATTCCCACTAAATAGCAATACACTTGTCTATACATATTGAATTTACACCATTGACATAAAAATATACATTTACTTTACAAAAAAAAAAATCCTAAAACAGTTACCTTTCATCTGGCGGATATTCATAATTTGACCGGCTGGTTGTGGTCAAAAGGTCCGACTCGTCAGAAGAGGAGTCTTGAAGTACCATGTCTTCAAATGCCAGATCTCCAAGAACTATATCCCTTGTCTCCTGTAGAGTGTAAACACGCTTTTCCCTCTAAAAGCCATGGTGTGGTGACCAAAAGTGTAAAAATCTGCTCAAAAATACGCGAACTGCAACTTCCCCGTGCGTCATGCGCTCTGCGCGCCGAAGCTCACATGACTACGCAGCTTGACGCAGACGGATAACTCCACGGAATTTTATCCAATCAGTGAGCTCCATATATCCCCGGAAAGAGCACATTCTACAGAATCCAATGATACCACTCATTCTGTGACGGACAGAAGCCCTGGCGAATCACAGGCGAGCTTGTACAGACACTGTGTGAGCCACTCCGAGTCTCAGTTGCTGCGTTTTGCCCTGTTGTGACTGAAATACCGGGTCTTTTAGAGCCAAAATGGCGTCAAAAGGACGGTGCCATCTTACTCTTCTTCAGAGGAAAAATAGTTGGTACAATTGCGTATATGAAAACAACGAAACAGCAAAAGTAAGTCTGCAATTGCATGTTTTATTTTGATTTGCTGGTGTTTTTTGTGCAGTTTGATGCGGGCTCTGCTGAACATGTTTACTGCTGTGCAAATAAGCTTTACACCGATCGATTCAGTGAGTTGTTAGCTTTCTTTTGATATCTTCTTCGTAGTTCTGCGTTTCCTATTTTGTAAACCCAGAAGCAAAAACAATGACTTGGTCAAAACTTCAATTCTAGCCATGTGGTTGTTTTATTGCTAAGAGTTTGAGCTGTGTTACATTGATTTGAGTTTGGAGTGGATACTTTTGTTGAGGAGTTTCTGCTTGACAATTTGATGTATGATAAGTGTGTTTTGGTCAAAGCGGTAGCGAGATACGTGCGCATGTGTGTAACGCAGCGGGGCTGGTCCCCGGTACCCGGGTACTCGCGAGTTTAAGACGTTAAAGTGTGGAGTCTTATGGAGCGACTAAAATGCAGATGTTGTTAAAGAGTGGAATGAAAAGTTTAGTCTCTTTTATTAGTCTCTATTATTAAAGCAGTACTAAGTCACTTGTGCACCTTTTGCATTTGTTTTACTCATTAATTGTCCGTGAGAGTAAATACGACGCTGACAGAAAAGACAACCTGGCTGTAAATACTGTTTAAGTGGCGCTAGCCCGCTGTTAGCTTTGGCTGTTAGCCTGTTAGCTTCTTCTTCGTGATCCCATTAGTGTGTATTGGTGGCTCCGGTCCGGTAACAGGAAAGTTGCAATAATAGTTGTTTTCTGGCCAGAGACACCAGGGGGAGATGAAAGACCCCCCAATCATCCCATTAACACTTTTATTACCCCTAGAGGGACTACGGAAAGGATTTATTAAGGTAAACAAGTTACTTAGTGCTGTTTTAATAGACCGTCATTCCTCACTCCTCCCCGTTTACCATAATGACCACATTTGAGGGGAAAATCATGGCGGATTTACAAACTCCTCCTCCCCAGCTCTGTCGAAGCATGTTCCTAAAAAGGGCATAAGGGCGGGATCTTCACTGTAGTGACGTGTAGTTCGGTCATAGAACTAGCCGTGCAGCTCCAATGCTAACAGTTCGGCCCTCATTAGTAGGGAGATTTCTAAAAATGTTCTTACGAAAACCAGCCTGGTTTCTTTAATTGTAACTAACCCAGCGCTATGACGGGAGCAATATCTAACGTGTCTAAAGTGCTATGCATTCCAATGGGAGACTAGCGGCTATATGGAGGTACTACAGCAATGGCGGCCCCTAGTGTCGTCGTCACAAAGCAGAGCAGCCAGCGGCCATTGGTCTGCACATGCGCCCTGTGTATATTCTTCCCGTCTTTAGCCGCTGCTGTCTCCCACAAAGGAAATGACCATATTTGGATTACAGCGTCAGCTCAGTCACAGCCTTTCGTGCTACACGTGGATACCAAACCTGTCAGTATTTGTAGTCGGAGAGGCCGGTGTACGGCACAGGGGCCTGGTGTGCCCCGGCTCCTGTCGGTTCTCTTTAGCTCACACACCTGTGGGAGAGCAGCGGCCCACGGGACGCCGCACCACACGCTCCGCTGGTATTTAAGAGTCCGCAGGTGGAGAGGCGTTGGGGGGCAGACAAAGGCCTTTCACCAGCGGGTGCGTCGGGACGATTAGCACCGTCCACACAGAGGCGGCTGGACTGCAGCGTAGTCTCAGTGATAAAGAGGGGAGGAGCTGGGACTAAACACGTACTGTTGCATTATGGGCCAGTTGGATGATCTGTTAACCTCTTGACCCCCACCTGAACCAAGCACATGTTCTCCAGATTGGCTTTACCCAAAGCTACTGGATAAAAGTGTCTAAATAGACACAAAAATATGCCGGAAAAGCAACAATAACACAATAAAAGCGACTAAAACCCAACTAAAAGGTAATAAAAAACAGACAAAAAAGTCACGAAAATACAAAAAAAAGCACACAAAAAAGTGACATAAATGCAGTGACAACGCGACAAATAAGTTCCCATCCATTTTGTAGGTCTTAGCTTTCAAATTAGGCGTTACACTGGCCCACAGGCTGTAAGTTCTAGTCAAGAAGCTTTTAGATTTGAGTAAAACCGAACTGAGAGAGGATAACATTGATAACAATGATAACGATGGGCGGCACGGTAGCGCAACGGTTAGCGCCTCCGCTTTACAGGAAGGTCCGGGTTCGATTCCCACCAGGACGGGGCCTTTCTGTGGAGTTTGCATGTTCTCCCTGTGTCTGCGTAGGTTTTCTACTCCGGTTTCCCCTACCACTAAAAACATGTGCAATAGGTAAATTCTGACCATCAGCCTGGCTCCACATCATGGCGATGGGTCCCCGGGCTGTCGCCCACTGCACCTTACGGGTTGCCTCAGTGGCATCGAAGGATGGGTTAAATACAGAGGACAAATTTTCCTACGGGGAAAATAAAGTACACAAACAAACATACACAAAAACACAAATCTACAAAATTAAATTTAAAGTTGCATTGTGTAACTTTGACGTGAAAAAAAAAAGTATTTGACCTTTCAATGACCTGGTCAGCATGGCGCCTTTACTTTCCATCACAGAGGCCTCTATGATGCTCCAGGATTTGTATTTGTATTTTTGTATTTGACAGGGACACTGCACAGCAAATGTGTTGCACAGACCAGAGATCGCTACAGGCAAATGTGTATCTGTAGTCCCTGGGCAGAGGCAAAAGGCTCTTTTCCACATGCAGGCTCTTTCACCCGCTTAGTCGAGCTTTTCTATAACAAAGGCCAGAGCCAAACCGGTCTGACCAGGTGTAGGTTTTGGGACCGTCCTCTGGCTGAGGCCAAAGCGCTGACCCGTGTCTGATGTGACGTGAACAGACTATGGCCTCTGATTGGCAACGAGAGAGTGGACAGCCCTCACTATTGACACGCAGGTCACATGGATTTAATATTTCACATCATACCGCTGTGCTAAAAGGGGATTTTGCCGATTATAGCATTTAGCCGCTGTTAGCGCAGCTTTAGCTGGTGTTAGCATAACATTTGCATGAAGCTTACCTTCATAGTTGTATTTAGTGGTTTCTTTTCTCTTTTAATATAACTTGGCTCCTCTGAATGATTCCATAACTCCACCATTTGTCCATATTTGTTCTCATTGCGGCTCTAAAAACGTTTAATGGCAATCTGTCATTAAGAGCTCCGCCCACAACAAATACATATGTGTGTGAGTGTGTGTGTGTGTGTGTACGTGTGTGTGTGTGTGTGCGTGTGCGTGTGTGCGTGTGTGTGTGTGTGGTGGAAACAGAAAGGTCTGCGGGTAGTGTCGATACCTGTAGATCGTGGCGTGTGCGGCCGGTTCGCGCTATGTGGAACAACGGCTTCAGTGGCAGCAGGTTTATACAGTGGACAATGAGCATTCTCACTTTAGAGTCCATTCACAATATAAAATACAGATAAAGCACCAGCAAAAGGATCACTTCAACAAACATTCAGAGGCAATATTTACTGTATTTACACTTGCAATTACAAATATCTACAGTTAAAAATGTTGTGCTAATGATCACACATCTGTCTTTCAACCTCTTCTTCAGGGTAAGTTTAAACTGTTGCACGGTGCTACTCTCTCGAACAGTTCATGGCAACAAGTTCCACATCCTGCAGCTTCACAGAGAAGCTTCTGTCCAAAGGTGGAGGGTCTAAAGGTCACAGAACAGTCTCCTCTGGAGGACCTCGCGTTGTTCTACGTCCTGCCTCGTCACAGGATTTCACAAACATTCTCAGGGGCTGTGGGGCCAAATCATGAAGAATTTTAAACACTAAACTGACATTCGAAAACAAAATGAAATTTTCAAATGTTAATAATTTATATTTCTTCACAATTTTACAGTTGTGGTACAAAACAGATTTTTTAATCAAATATTTTAAATGCCTGTTTGTACAGGCTTTGGAGCGGCTGTAATGCAGGGTTGATGCAGGGTTGATAGAGACCAAGTTGTGATGCAATATGTAAGATGTGAAAATATCATCGCATGCATATAAAGCTTGGCTGCATCTGTGCTCATTTGAGGGCGAATATATATCTGAACTGCTAAATTAAATTTGACCGTTTTTATCATTGAGAAAAACATGCTGACAGTTTTGCTAAAGTTTAGTGTCAAGCATGATTGCACCATCCAATCTGAGATGTTTTCCATCTTCCTGGAGCTCAGCTGCTGCTTTCTGACTTGATTTCGCATGGACACATATCACGGCGTCGTCAGCGTACATTTGTACGTGAACTTCAGGACAAATAGTTGGAAGATCATTTATATATACTGTACACTGAACAAGAGAGGGCCCAAAATCAACTTCCGGTTCAGCTGCAGCACTGCCTGAATCCAGAATCGTACTGTTCGTGGATTCTGGATCGTACCAATGGCTTGTTTTAACAAACTGAAGAAACATAAATTACTTGGACCTTTGAAATGTGCATTTTTCGGACATTGCTGGCGCCCATCGTTCACTGTGGTGAGCCAGCGAGCAAACCTAGCACTAGCTGGATTAGCCTAGCTAATGCGAGCTGTCAACTTCTACTGCTCACGCTGGAGACGGACACACACGCGCTACTCTTCACTGTGGATTAATGCCGGGGACGAAGACGAGATACGCCGCTTCAATGGAGGGTGATTTGGTGACTATTAAAACGTTACTGAATGCTTTTGGCTGAAGAAATTGTTGAAAACAGCGTATTCTTTTGTGCTGGATGAAAGGATGGAGACTCGGTATAATATAATCCAAATTCATTACTTTATTTCCTATTACAAGCTAACAGTCCATCTGTTGAGCTGACTCCATGTTGACCGGACGACGAGGCGGGTGGAAGACGGTGCTTCTCTCCCCCGCCACACAATACAAAGGAATAGGTGTGTCTTCCCCCAACCAATCAGCTCTCTTGGATCGTCACTTCTTCTTCTGCGCAATCTGACTCCTCATTTGAACACACTGCCCCCCAGTGGATCAACCATACATACAAGCAGAAACTAAAATGTCCGCCAGATTCAAATGTATCTCAAAGCACAGTTTACAGATCAACACAGTTATATATATAATCACTAAAACCTAATATGACAAATATGTATATAAATAATTCCACATTCCCCGTATTGATCTCTACAAAAGAGATCACAAATCAGATTGAATATTTGTCATATGAAATCAGTGATAGATGCTTGTCCTTCAACTGGTTGCCTTTACTCTGTCAGGTCGTTGTCTCAGTTCATGCTTCCTCGGCGTCCGCTATAAAAACATACACTCACCACTACGGGTGGTTTTTTATTGTTTATTTTTTCCTACATCATCATGTTTTGGTCAACTTTGATTGTTGTAAGGCGCTTTAAAAATACAACTTTATTGATTTGGGTCAAAAACTCTCATAATGACGACCACTCACAAGCACCCACAGAGACAAGGAACCAACAGAGATCTGTAACAGAAACACAAAAGAACAGACAAAAATTACAAACAAAAAAAAATTCTCATCAGGGCCGCTCACCGTGAGAACGACCATGCCAGCTAATCTTGCAAATTATGGCTGGACTCAAAGACCTATTTAACTTAATTTATCTGTTGGAATGCTAGGGTCAATTTTATCTGGAAAATTCAGGAATTCAGGTTTCATTAATCTACAGAGAAAAACTCTCTTTTAGCTTCTGTTTCCCACATTTACCACAGATTCTGTGTGCACTTCAGAATCACAGCAAACGTCAAAAACAGAGTATTATAAATTAATTTACCTATCTGAAACCGAAATCTTAGTTGGCCATAACATTTGTCAATTCGTCACTATGTTTTCATTTGTTTGTCTTTTAGATATATTTGTATCAGTTCTTTCCCAAGCCAAAATAAACCAAATTATAATAATTTTCCCATATAATTAACACCCCCTCTTGGACTGAGGAAAACTCAGTCCAATAAAGAGTCACGTAACATGCATAAACAAGTGAGACCTCTATCCTTGTACAGGAAACACAACAAACCAACTCAAATTTCACTGGAGGTAAATACCTCCGGCACCTACATAACACAAAGAAAACAATAGCAAAATAACAAATGTCAGGGTCAGTCCAGGGAGGTTGAAGGCGGGTTTAAATGGGTCGACAGGGCGAGTGAGAGGTGTGACATCACTCGTCTGGTTTGCGACCTGGACATCATGTGAGGTCCTGGGAGTGGCCTCAAAAGGGATCAGACCAGCACTGGTTCAGTCCAATCGCGGCAGGGGACTGTCAGACAGGCTGGGAAAGGAGCTCTCAGCGGCTCCCAAAGTGAGATCAGCAGTCACCTCCAACCTGAGTACATAAACTAATGAGTGTAGATGGTTTCAATAGGGATCATAACATACAATCTTAAGATCAGTGTCCACTGGATTCCCGTGGAATCAAAGAGGAGTCTGATCTCAGGCACCAAAATGGCCTGTGTCAAGTTCATAAGAGTTTCCTCTCGATCTGCTCACGGATTGACGCCAGGAGCAGAGCAAGAGAAAGGACCGAAGCCCAATTCACTTCAGCTTTTAGACATAATTTCAGACAATTTACTTTTATATATTCCAATTCATAGCTATAGCATTTCACAGTCCTATCACATGTCAACGCCCTCTAAGGCTTCGTTTAAATTTTGTATTGAGATATTCAGACAAATGCATTTTGTAACTTAAAGATTATTGATTCAATTTAGTAAATAAACCAGCATCATCAGGTCCTAAAGACCATCTTTATCTGGTACATTAAGATATTTTTCAGTCAGTTCATAAACACATAATTCTCTATCATGGTGTCGTGGAATGATGTTCCAAAACGGACATAAGTATAGCATTAATGTCTATAGAGTAGGCAGACATGGATGGAGAGTACAGGACATTTTTAGAAACTCCAATTTCTTACCAATCTTTTGTTTCACTCACGCTTTGGTCATGGAACAAATTCTATAGCCTATTGTCCAGGAGAGAGAGCAAACGAGTTATAAACACATCATATTATTGTTCTATAGGGTGTAAACAGTTCGCAGTCACACCTTGTTTGCCTAATTAGGCCCGAGCGGACCTGGCAGGTCTCGGGCCTCTTGTAATTGTACAAGCAGTGCGCGGAGCGCACTAAAGAAAGACGTGCGCGTAGCGCACGTCCCACGGGAAAAGAGCGCGGAGCGCTCAAAACCCATGTATGAGACAGTAATCAGGGGACTCCCGGCACCAACACCTGTCCGATGATATAGGCGTGTGCCGCGAAAGCGGCACATTTGTTGCTGCTCGTAAAAAAAAAAGGTGAAAACCACAGTGAAGGCGCAACATGGACAAGAAAGTGGTCGATGACGAGCGAAGCTCGTCATCGACCATGGCCACTCACCAAAGCCCAAAACACTGATACAGTGACTCAGGGCATCGAGCCCTATCCGGTGATATAAGTATTTGCCGCGAAAGCGGCAAATTTGTTCTTGTACTCACAAAAATACGGAAAAAAAAAACGGATAGAGAAACATTGAGAAAGAAGAGGTAAAAGACGAGCGCAACGCGCTCGTATTGGACTATAAACCTTACGGGTGGATTACTGGACGTGAGACCTTTCCGAATATATAAGGTTTGCCGCCGGAGGCGGCCCCATATTGTTATTGTAAGAGTTTTTCTTATTATTATTATTATTATTTTTTTTCCTCTCCCCCAAAACGCCAGTTTCGGCACTTTCCCACCGACGAAAAGTCCTGAATTTTTGCCCAAAATTCAATTAGGTGAAAAAAAAAAAACTTCACATCTCCAAATTGTAAAAATTCAAAAAAATGGCGCGTCAGCGCCCCCTGGAAAAACGACGTTAACATTGCGCCCTATGGCAGGACGCCCCAAAAATAGGATATTAGCGAAAAACGTACTTCGTCGTAGACGAAAAAAATTCGGCACAGTGATTGGTCACGTGAAGCCAAACAAAAAAACACATTACGCGGTTGCTAGGCAACCAACAGTATGGCGGCCATATTGGCCCGAAGAGGGACTTGGCGCCGAAGGCGCCATTTCATGCCCACGCATTTGAACGAACTCGTCCTAGGGCTTTTAACGCAGCGACTCCCCGTTCGCTCCAGATCATCTCCACATGTGGGACATCAAAAGTTATTAAAAACTTTTTAATAGGATTTTTGGTTTTGCCGTGGCAACGCCATGAATTTGGCGTCCGTTTTCGCCGCTCGCCGCCGCGTTCAAACAACCGTAACTCACACATACTTTGGCCGATTTGAACAAAACTTGAATCGTTGGTCGAGTCGTTGACCCCGGATGTTTTGATATAGGAAATTTGAAAATTGCCGCAATAGCGCCCCCTGCAGAGCACAAAATAAAAATGAATGGAGCCAAAAATTAAACTTTGTCGTAGAGTCATGAAATTTGGTACAGACATCCGTCACGTGATCCCGAACAAAAAATATATTGATGCCCCGCCCCTTTTCCCATCGTGTTGCCATGGCAACGACCCAATGTCAACTTTGTCGTAGCCAAACCAAAATTGGTACACACGTGCGTCACGACTGTCCGAACAAAAAAGTACATTACATGGTTGCTAGGCGACCAACAGGAGGTCGGCCATTTTGGGAAAAATAAGCGCCGAAGGTGCCATTTCTTTTGCCAGCTCTTTTATAAACTCCACCGAGGGTGGCAGTGAAATTATAAGCAGGTAGGGCGCGGCAGCGCCTCCCGGTTATTGTACATTACATGGTTGCTAGGTGACCAACAGGAGGTCGGCCATTTTGGGACAATGGGCGCCGAAGGCGCCATTTCTTGGCTTTGCTCTTTTATAAACTCCACCGAGGGTGGCGGCGACATTATAAGCAGGTAGGGCGCGGCAGCGCCTCCCGGTTATTGCGGCGGCGTGCGGGAGCCGGCGTCAACCGGCCACCGCGGCCCGCGAGGGCCTCCCAATGCCGCTTGCGGCTTTAATTAATTTTGTTATTTTAAAAGGACCATTCATGTCCACTAAGGTTAGCCTTAAAAGCTTTTCCATGTCATATTAAAGTACAGTGATCAATGGGTGGGTGGCTTTGGCAAAGTGAATGTTTGATCTAAGGTCAAACGTCAGTTGTACAGTCCTTCAGCTCTTCCCAGTAGATATCTGCATTCAGCAACCACTGTCCTGTGAATGAGTCAAGACAGCAAGGTGTTCGTCCGATCAGGGAAAAGTCACTGTTAGTCCATTCAGAGAGCACAAAACTGTTGCTCTCTTCCATCAGCAAAGCACATCCGAGAAGAGAAACAGGAGTCTGAGTTGGCGTGTCAGATTCAGTCCTGTGAGCTGAGTAGGCACTGGCTTGGTGAAAGGTTTTGGGTGGTCTTCCTGTATCCACCCAGTAGATGGTGTCCGTTAATGATCACAGTCTCAAAGTTGACAGATGAGTGTTGTTCACCTTTATCCACCAGCACGTCAAGAGTCTGTCCGTTCACCTTCACAGGTAACATGAATTCTGGAATCCCATGCCTCTGCACTCAGCAGCAGTCTCAGCATTGTATTGTCCCCATCAGCGTTGTTGTAAACGCCTCGATCTCCTCGAACGTTGTTGGTCCTCCTCTGAAACAATCCTTGGCCACAATTACCAACACCACACCCATAAGTCACTGCACATTTAAGTAAACTCATTATTACTCTTTTTCATTACTCGCTCCTTTAAGCTGCATCTTTAAAAGTTGCACTCATTTCATTCAGTTCAACTTTGCTCTCGCTTCTGTTCAAGGGCGTTCTCCATATTCTCAAAATGTATTCATTAATTTATTTGGTTTTATTAACAATAATTCAAATTTTGCATAATTGCTCCTTCATAACTTTTGGTAATGCGTCCAAGATGGACATAAAGATCAACTTAAACTCTAAATAGTGGTCTGTACTTTCAATCAATGTATTCGAACCTACGACAGGTCTTCCCTGCTTCAGTTTTCATTCCACGGCGCCACCGTGTGGAGAGAGGTTCTAATTCGTTCAGCAACATCTCTCAGAGCCCTAAATGCTCCGTTAATCACAGGCTTAAAAAATAGCATTTGTCTCACACTAATTTTGGATACTTGTTCTTCAAATGTATGCTGTGGAGACATAACTACCACCAGCAGAAATGTTTCTCTATAAAAAACAAAACAAAAATTACTTTTATAACAATAACTTTGGTCAAAAACGTTCTTTTTTCTTCATTTTTTCAATGAGGGGCGGAGCAATTTCTCCACTTCCCCTCCTACACGGATGTCTGGGTACAAAGAAGGATGGCCACTCCTCCAATGTAACCATTACTTCCTGTTTGATCATTTCCTACGTCCACACAAATGCAGACACAGCAAATACACGGTTAGTTTTCTAAAATAAACAGTGTCCACACCACATTCATACACCACATCTCTGAGTAAGGAATGATCTTATCTTAAAAACTTTCTTTCAACCGTCCTTCTCACTTTCAATCACCTTTCCATCACGCTTCACATTCAATGCCATTTCGGCATCCAGTCTCCTCAGAGAACCATCTATCACCGTTAAATGATCAGATGCATTCACTCCAATACTTTCCAAGTCTTTCTCTCCGTTTGCTTCTTCGCCACTCACAGTCTGCTCTCAGCGATACAAAAATATCACTTTTGTTTGTCCTTCTCCACTCGTCCATCACACTGGTCACTCGTCACTCAGGACACACTCAGTCACTCTACAATAAAAAGAACATTACACAAAAGACAAGACAACAAGACACAATAATTTCACATATACCCCATAACCATGTGCACAAACATCTAAACATAATCTGGCCAGTAGAATATTTTCACTCATTTATCTTTATATTTTTATTTTATTTTGTCTTTTATCTTCAAATTTAGTCTCCTTTTCCGTTATGTACATTGGTTTTTTGGGGGCCACAAAACTCCCCAACGTATAACCAAGAAGCAGAGTCCTACATGGGTCGGACCCGCACCCATGATAAATCTTTGCGGGTACCCGACACGGTGCAGGATTCTGCAAGAACGTCGCAACAGGTGAGCACGTCTGCTCCATCCTACCAGTCTAAGGGGTGGCGTTTAGGCTTGTCCTCTGACCAAAACCAGGGCAAGACGTGTCCACCAAACTGTTTACCGAGATTAATTGCCAATCCTAATCCCAAAGCCTAAATAGTAGCTCGCCGGCTACTTTTATAGAGTCATAAAGTTCGGGGACATTCCAGAGTTGCCATGTGGATGCGCCATCTCCGCAGTTGACAGCTTACACCTCTCCATTGACAAACATTAGCTAAAAAGCCGTGGAACACTTCCGCCAGCCGCCGAGTCACTGCTGGCAACAATACAATAGGCCGCGTTCACATTATAGAATTATTTCAGTTGCCCTCCACCTCAATTTTCTTTAGAATGTTGTGATGTCACGTGAACGCTACCTACTGCTGCCAATCCCACAATGCTCAGCGACATAACATCACACTTCCAAACTATATTAGCGACTCGGTGCGCCCACGTCTTCCGTCTTTTTATTTATCATTTTCTAATGTAATAGTTTTTATTTGTATTTTATCTTTTATAATTTTTTTATATTTTCACCAACAAACAAACAAAACAAACAAAACGGCAAAACAGACAAACAGATAAACACTTCTCCCGCCTCTCTCTCCGCCGGTCAACAAAATCAGATAAAAAAATGCACTTCAGTTGCTTTAGCTTTGCTAATTGTTCCGTTTTCAGATAAAAGATGCCTGCGAAGTCACTGTTTAAGGCAGATGTAAAACAAATTTATTTCGAAAACCAGCCTCATTCCTTTAATTGTAATTAACCCAGCGTCATCCCAGTAAGAATATGTAGCCATATTAAGTGTTTACAAATAGAAAACAGGCGTTAAAATAGTTCTTAATGTGTTTAAAGTCCGATGCCTTTCAGTGAAAATTTAGTGGCCATATGGTGGTACTACAGGTGTGTTAGTCGGAATGTACCGTTGCCTCAATGCCCCGGTCTCAATGTACCGCATCCATTGGTCTGAATGTACCGCTCTTAAAAAACTGTTTTATCGGGCTCCATATGTACGCGTTTTATGCATCACATTTATGCGGTTTATCAACATTTTGAGACTATAGCAATGGCGGCCATAAACTCCGGTATTACAATATAACAGCCAAATAACAGTACCACATGGAAAAAACTAAATGCTAACAAATCCTTTGTTCTCAGAGCTAACTTAGCAACCTCGCATACCAACAGCAAACAGATCATATTGAAAACAAACCATGCACCACACATCAATAAAAACCTTCACTACTACACAGAACAGCCTTCAGTGTCCACACACTGAGCTGGGTTTAACACATTTGTGGGTTTATTACACGTTTATCAACAATAAGCTGCATGCTAACACACTAAGCTAACCATGCGGTATGCTAGCGCACTAAGCTAACGATGCTAACGAAAGCTAACAACACAACATTAAGCTGTAATTTGACCAAAATATTGAGGAAATTCTTTTGCATAGACAATGGGGATATAGTTAAAGATTCACGGAACATGCCAACAGCAAAAATGGGAAACCAATCATCGCAAACAACAGTTATTTTTTCCAAAACAAACGCATTTCCAGTAAGGCCTTTAATAGCAGGCGGCCATAACTTGTCTAACTTCAATAAAAACATCTACTTACATGCCTTAAAAAAAAAGCACCTTAAAATCTGCAAGGCGTATGGTCTAAACACGGAACAATCCAGTCAAGTTTCATAGCATCTTTAGCTTCGTTT
The DNA here is from genome assembly GCA_021464625.1 of Proterorhinus semilunaris. NCBI lineage: Eukaryota > Metazoa > Chordata > Actinopteri > Gobiiformes > Gobiidae > Proterorhinus > Proterorhinus semilunaris. Next base: position 27,791,936 of record CM038362.1, on the reverse strand, counting down.
CATTTTTTTTTTTTTATTATGTTTTAAAAGTATCGCCAAATATCTCAAACCCCCAGCAAAAACATACGCACACACTTCCTTCATCATAGCCAATATAAACAAATTTGCTATAAACAATTCGTATTCTTACCCATTTTAAAGTCGGTGTGCACGTCTGCTTTGTGAGCGAAAGAGCAACAAAAAAAGCATATTTTTTTTTCTTTGTCTATTCACTAGTTCCATCCAATCTTCCACAAATCAAAAACGTCACGTCGGTTGTCACCAATTGTTGAAAACAGCGTATTCTTTTGTGCTGGATGAAAGGATGGAGACTCGGTATAATATAATCCAAATTCATTACTTTATTTCCTATTACAAGCTAACAGTCCATCTGTTGAGCTGACTCCATGTTGACCGGACGACGAGGCGGGTGGAAGAGGGTGCTTCTCTCCCCCGCCACACAATACAAAGGAATAGGTGTGTCTTCCCCCAACCAATCAGCTCTCTTGGATCGTCACTTCTTCTTCTGCGCAATCTGACTCCTCATTTGAACACACTGCCCCCCAGTGGATCAACCATACATACAAGCAGAAACTAAAATGTCCGCCAGATTCAAATGTATCTCAAAGCACAGTTTACAGATCAACACAGTTATATATATAATCACTAAAACCTAATATGACAAATATGTATATAAATAATTCCACAAAATGCAGAACATTTCAGAACAACAATACATTTTAATGGACTTGGCGCCCTGATAGTATGAAAGTAGCAAAAGTGATTCCTCGGTTCAAGGCAGGAGATAAACATCTCTTTACAAACTACAGGCCTGTTTCCCTTTTACCGTAATTCTCTAAAATCTTAGAAAAGGTTTTTAACTCTAGACTTGACAGCTTTATTGAAAAGTGTAATTTACTCTCGGACAATCAGTTTGGTTTTAGGAACAATCACTCAACCTCACACGCGCTCTTTGATATAACTGAAGAAATAACTAATGCTGTAGATAACAAGAAATGTGCAATAGGGTTATTTATTTACCTGAGTAAAGCGTTTGATACAATAAACTATGATATATTAATTAATAAACTAGAACATTATGGGACCACACACAATTTGTCGAGTTGTCGACAAATTGTGTGTGGTTTACCTCAAGGTTCCATTCTGGGCCCAACATTTTTTAATATATATATTAACGATATTTGTAAAACGTCTCAAGTACTTAAATTTATCTTGTTTGCTGACGATACAAATATTTTTGCATCAGGAGACGACTTACAGCAGCTGTGTCGGATTGTTAACTTGGAACTCAAAAGTGTCAACAAGTGGTTCAAACAAAATAAATTATCTCTAAATCTGAGTAAAAGCAAAATGATGATATTTGACAACTGTAATTCCAATGCTCAGGAAGCAATTCAGATAGAAGGTGTTGTTATCGAGCGAATTCCTTGGTGTGATTATTGATGACAGAATTACTTGGAAAGCTCACATTAAATATATAATAGCAAAAGCAAAGCACATTTTAAACATCAAAGCTCTACATACCTTATACTGTTCTCTGATTTTGCCCTATTTATATTATTGTACTGTGGTTTGGGGTAGTACTTATAAAAACACAGTTAAACCAATAGTATTGTTGCAAAAAAGAGCTATCCGAGTAATTCATAAAGTTGGGTTTTTGGACCGCACAAACTCATTATTTTTAAATTCAAAGATCATGAAGTTTTGTGACATTGTTGAGTTCCAAACTGTACAGATGTTATACAGAGCAAGATATAAATTGTTACCAAGCCAAATACAAAGAAGGTTCCAAGAACGTACTGGTTGTTTATTGCACTTGGGGGTGGGGGCTCATAAGCTTTCTGCTTCAGCCCACTCCTTTTGAGCACAATGTATACTGCTCAAATAAACTAAACTAAACGTAGTGAGAGATCTTAGGATACGTAACGATGAAAAGGACTCGAAAATGATGGTTTTGGGAAATCGCTTGACGGACCTGGTGCAATGCACTCGCCTGAACGACCTGATCAGGCCTGGCGGTAAAGCTTCATACCTACGCCAGAGCCGCTGCAACAGGAGGAGGCAGAGAGCTGAGCGACGAGGAGCAGAAGATGATTACATTCATGTGTAGTCAAGGGATAATTCTCAATAGCGAGGACATTGAAGCTTGTCACCCATTGCTACATAAAACTAAATCACTCAAACCAGCAGTAATTCTGCGATTCATAAACAGGAAAAAGAAGAATGCTTTACTCAAGCAAGGAAGACGGCTAAAAGGAACGAACGTATACATCAATGAACACCTAAACAAAGTGAGATTCAAGGAACTTGGACCTCCAACTGCCGGGTCTTCATTAAGTTAAATGGAGGAGGTGAAACCTCTTTGGGTGCAGGAGGAAAAGGAGCTAGGTAAGTACAAGTGAAAAAGGTAAACACACCGAATCATTTAGACATGACAAACACTTCCTTCTCTGACTCTTCCTCATCTGATAATGAGGACATAAGTTTCACTCAGGAGACAAAACTTGAAATATTTTCATTCAAAGACAATAAAACAAACCAGCTAAGCGATGTGGATCCTGACATGCATTTTTTTCATAATATATGTCGTAACTTTAAGTATTATCAAGACAATCACATTTCACTATTAGGCAAACCAGAAAACAGGCCAATAGTTCATTTAAACTGTCGTAGATTGTATGCTAATTTTGAACATATAAAAGATGATCTGAATAAACTCAGTTTAAATGCAGCTATGATTGATCAGAAACATAGATAAAGGAAAACAAAATTGGGAATTTTGAGTTTGAGGAGTATCAAATGTTCAATCTAAACAGAAAACATAAATCAGGTGGTGGAGTTGCTCTGTATGTGCACAAAGATTTCAATGTAAAACTGGTTGATAAAATGACAATGGCAATTGATCATATGTTTGAATGTGTGACAATAGAAATAATTCTTGAAAACAGGAAAAATATATTAGTCTCTTGTATTTACCGAGCACCGGGTGCAGATATAGAAGGTTTAAATGAACATATTGAACAGATATTCACTCTTTATTTGTGAGGACTTCAATATTGACTTATTGAAGGCAAAATCGCATAAACTCACTGAAATTGTGTGGATACTATGTCCAGTCTGTCACTCTACCCTTTAATCACACGCCCCACAAGGAGAACTGCACACGGTGCTACATTGATTAATAATATCTTCACGAACCACCGGAAAAAGGTGACTTCCCCGCTTCAGGTCGGTGGGGTGTCCTTGCCTCAAGTGGAGTAGTTCAAGTATCTCGGGGTCATGTTCACGAGTGAGGGACGGATGGAGCGTGAGATGGATAGACGGATCGGTGCGGCGTCAGCAGTGATGCGGTCGCTGTATCGGACTGTTGTGGTGAAGAGGGAGCTGAGTCTGAGGCAAAGCTCTCGATTTACCGATCGATCTACGTTCCCACCCTCACCTATGGTCATGAGATTTGGGTAATGACCGAAAGGACAAGATCGCGAATACAAGCGGCCGAAATGAGTTTCCTTCGCAGGGTGGCTGGGCGCACCCTCCGAGATTCGAGATTCTCCACATTGAAAGGAGCCAGCTGAGGTGGCTAGGGCATCTGATTGCACCAGAGACCTTACGGCCACAACTACGAGCAGCCGCATCGACAATGGAGGAGGAGAACATGGTCCACTCGAACTCCATGTCCCCAACCTCCCTCGGAATCTGGGTGAAGCTCTTCCGGAGGTGGGAGTTGAAGACCCTACTGACAGAGGGATCCACCAGACGTTCCCAACAGACCCTCACAACACGTTTGGGCCTGCCAGGTCTGACCGGCTTCTTCCCCTGCCAGCGGATCCAGCTCACCACCAGAGATCAGATGACACAACTACAAAGTCGATCATCGACCTCCTGCCTAGGGTGTCCTGGTGCCACGTGCACTTATGGACATCCTTGTGCTCGAACATGGTGTTCGTTATGGACAAACCGTAACTAGCACAGAAGTCCAATAACAGAACACCACTCGGATTCAGATCGGGGAGGCAGTTCTGTAAAGTGTTATATTGTATGAAAATACGAGATGCTGCTTGTATCACCGTCATTATTACTGTTATTATTTACCTGCACATGCGTTTCAGTTATGTATATTCTGAGTGTTATGTTGGGCCGTTTCTTTTGAAAGGACTTACAATTATGTTTTGTATTTCTTGAATTAACCTGAAATGCATGAAAGCAATTACTTTGAATGGGGGGTAGGCACTAATAAGCTTTCTTGCTTCTCCTTTTGAGTTTTTATAAGGTAACCTTGCAATCAATGTTTTGTAAATTGCTCAAATAAACTAAACTAAACTGAAGAAGATTCAGGTGGTGTTCTCCATAATTCAAATGATCCATCATTTGCATGGCCACTACTTTCTCGACTAGCTTAGATATTACAGTAGGATACTCACTGGTCTATAGTTGATATTACAGTAGGATACTCACTGGTCTATAGTTGATATTACGGTAGGATATTCACTGGTATATAGTTGATATTACGGTAGGATACTCACTGGTCTATAGTTGATATTACAGTAGGATACTCACTGGTCTATAGTTGATATTACAGGTAGGATACTCACTGGTCTATAGTTGATATTACAGTAGGATACTCACTGGTCTATAGTTGATATTACAGGTAGGATACTCACTGGTCTATAGTTGATATTACAGTAGGATACTCACTGGTCTATAGTTGATATTACGGTAGGATACTCACTGGTCTATAGTTGATATTACGGTAGGATACTCACTGGTCTATAGTTGATATTACGGTAGGATACTCACTGGTGTATAGTTGATATTACGGTAGGATACTCACTGGTCTATAGTTGATATTACAGTAGGATACTCACTGGTCTATAGTTGATATTTCAGTAGGATACTCACTGGTCTATAGTTGATATTACAAGTAGGATACTCACTGGTCTATAGTTGATATTACGGTAGGATACTCACTGGTCTATAGTTGATATTACGGTAGGATACTCACTGGTCTATAGTTGATATTACAGTAGGATACTCACTGGTCTATAGTTGATATTACGGTAGGATACTCACTGGTCCATAGTTGATATTACAATAGGATACTCACTGGTCCATAGTTGATATTACAGTAGGATATTCACTGGTATATAGTTGGTATTACGGTAGGATACTCACTGGTCTATAGTTGATATTACGGTAGGATACTCACTGGTCTATAGTTGATATTACAGGTAGGATACTCACTGGTCTATAGTTGATATTACAGTAGGATACTCACTGGTCTATAGTTGATATTACGGTAGGATACTCACTGGTCCATAGTTGATATTACAGTAGGATACTCACTGGTATATAGTTGATATTACGGTAGGATACTCACTGGTCTATAGTTGATATTACAGTAGGATACTCCCTGGTCTATAGTTGATATTACAGGTAGGATACTCACTGGTCTATAGTTGATATTACAGTAGGATACTCACTGGTCTATAGTTGATATTGCAGTAGGATACTCACTGGTATATAGTTGATATTACAGTAGGATACTCCCTGGTCTATAGTTGATATTACAGGTAGGATACTCACTGGTCTATAGTTGATATTACAGTAGGATACTCACTGGTCTATAGTTGATACTGCAGTAGGATACTCACTGGTCTATAGTTGATATTACAGTAGGATACTCACTGGTCTAAAGTTGATATTACGGTAGGATACTCACTGGTCTATAGTTGATATTACAGTAGGATACTCACTGGTCTATAGTTGATATTACAGTAGGATACTCACTGGTCTATAGTTGCTATTTCAGTAGGATACTCACTGGTCTATAGTTGATATTACAGTAGGATACTCACTGGTCTATAGTCCGAGCCTGCCTCACCATCTGGACTGTGTCTTTGCCTGGCCGCCCGCATCTGCCGCCTGTCACGGTGGGACTCCGCAGTGTCCATCAAGCTAGCTCCCGGGGCTGCCTACGGCCCGACCCCGCTGTGTTCTGCTCGAGTAGCGGACTACAACCCGGTCATTGGCCGACCTGCACTCCGGAGCAGCCTGTCAGCAATGCGGCTACTGTTCGTGGCTTTCCTGCTGGCCTCTCCACCATTCCCGGCTCCGTCCATGGCGCTTCGATACACGTCCTCGCAGCTCCTCAGATTTAACCACCGCGCACCTTCCTCACTGGATATCACAACAACTCTGCAACAACACTGTCTTCTCCGGCGTCGCCCCTACATCCACCGAGGCTCCCGTCGCAGTCTTCTCTACAACTTCAGTGGCGAAAACAGTATTCCATCTCTCTGGTCCGCCCGCAGTTCACTCCCGCTCGCACACCTGCTCAACAACATCCGCCTACGTCATCTGCGCACTCACCATGTGACTTCATCTAACCTCCTGCCCGTCTCAACTTCCGCCACATGGACTTCACAACAAAAGCCTCTTAAGACAGCACTCTTCAATACAAGATCACTCAACAATAAAAGCCTGCTCCTCTGTGAATTCATCATTGACAATAAACTGGATCTACTCTGTCTCACTGAAACCTGGCACAAACCCATGGACTACATTGCACTAAATCAGACCACCCCACCTGGATACTCCTACATCGACAACCCTCGTCTGGACCAGCGAGGAGGCGGCATTGCAGTAATCCATCGCAGTGACATCCTCCTCCGCCCCCTCTCCATCCCGGCTGTATCCTCCTTTGAACACTTGGCTTTCAGACTTCCCGGTTCCCAATCACTCACCGCTGCAGTCATCTACCGCCCCCCAAAAAACTGCCCATCATTTCTTTCAGATTTCACAGATTTTGTAACTCAGCTGTCCTCCATTTCCCCGTCCGTTCTTCTCCTTGGTGACTTCAACATCCATATTGACTCCCCTACAGTTAAATCCACATCTGACTTTCTGGACATTTTAAACTGCCTCAACCTCACCCAGCACGTCACTTCTCCCACACACAATCATGGACACATCCTGGACCTGGTCTGTTCCACACCCTCCCTAACCATACATAACCTGTCATTGACCGACCTCACAATTTCTGATCATCTGGCCATCACCCTGGACATCACTACCCCCTCCCCCACTGCCAAACACTCAAGAACAATTACATTCCGCAACCTGAAATCCGTCAGTCCCATCTCTCTCTCTGCCTCCATATCCCATGCCATCACCAGCTCTTCGCTTCCCTCAGATCCAACTGCCACGGATCTTGTCAACTTCTACAACCACACACTCTCCTCCTGCCTCAACCAAATAGCCCCCCTCAAAACTGCCTCGGTCTCCTTCTCCACCTCCGCCCCTTGGTTCACCCCAGATCTCCACAATCTCAAAAAACAAAAAAGACAACTTGAAAGACTCCATAAAAAATCCGGTCTCATTGTCCATGCCCAAGCCTACAAACAAGCTGTAACCACATATAACTCCGCCCTCAAAACTGCCCGGTCCAACTTCTACTCACAACTCATCCACTCAAACTCTTCCAACCCCCGCACACTGTTCTCTACATTTGCAAAACTGACCAAACCCAAGGACAATATAACCTCCACATTCACCACTGACAAATGCAATAATTTCCTGTCATCCTACCATACTAAAATCCATACCATACACTGTTCACTTGCATCCACTTCCTCCGCTTCTCCTCCCTCTGAACATGAACTCGCTCCACTCACACTCCATAGCCTTCCCTCCTTCTCTCCTCTGTCCCCCTCCGACACCACCAAACTCCTCTCATTAATGCAATTTCCCAGTTGCCAGCTTGACCCGATCCCATCTCCCCTCCTCAAAACCTGCATTCCAACTCTCATCCCTCTCATCACCAGCATCATCAACACTTCCCTTTCCTCTGGATCTGTCCCATCCCCGCTCAAACTTGCCTCCATCTCACCCCTCCTGAAAAAACCCGGCCTCAACCCTGACAACCTGGACAACTTCAGACCCATCTCCAATCTCCCGCTGCTTTCAAAAATTCTGGAACGCGCCGTCATAACCCAACTCCACCAACATCTCCACTCCTCCCATCTCTTCGAAACATTTCAGTCCGGATTCCGTTCACACCACAGCACAGAAACAGCACTTCTAAAAGTTACAAACGATCTCCTCCTCGCCGCCGACTCTGGTTCCATATCCATCCTCCTCCTCCTCGACCTCTCCGCAGCTTTTGACACAATAAACCATACCATCCTCCTCCACCGTCTACAATCAATCGGCATCTCCGGCACAGCACTCCTCTGGTTCACCTCCTACCTCTCCGACCGTCACCACTTTGTCTCTGTCAACAACTGCAACTCCCACATTTCCCCCGTCACCCATGGTGTCCCCCAAGGTTCCGTGCTCGGCCCCCTCCTCTTTACCATCTACATGCTTCCCCTCGGTCAGATCATCCGTCACCATGGACTCAACTTTCACTGCTACGCCGACGATACCCAACTCTACATCTCCACCAAATCCATCACCCCGGTTATCCTCTCCACCATCACTGCCTGTATCTCTGACATCAAAACCTGGATGGACAATAACTTTCTCAAACTCAACAGCAATAAAACAGAACTCCTCATCACCGGCCCCAAATCTCTCCTCCCTTCTGTCCAGAACTTTACCCTCCTCATCGACGGTCACATTGTCACCCCCTCCACCTCCGTACGCAACCTCGGCATCATAATGGACTCCACCCTCTCATACAAAACACACATCAACAACATCACTAAAACATCCTTCTTCCACCTACGCAACATTGCCCGCCTCCGCCCCTCCCTTACCCAGGCAACAGCTGAAATCCTCATCCACGCTTTCATCACTTCCAGACTCGACTACTGCAATAGCCTCCTCTACGGACTTCCCACCACTCATCTCCAAAAACTGCAATACATCCAGAACTCTGCTGCCCGCCTCCTCACTCACACCCGGTCCAGAGAACACATCACCCCCGTCCTCCAACAGCTCCACTGGCTCCCCGTTCAATATCGCATTCAATACAAGCTCCTCCTCCTCACCTACAAGTCCCTCCATAACCTGGCCCCACCCTACCTCACCGAGCTCTTGCAACAACACCAGCCCACCCGCCACCTCCGCTCAGCCGGCACCAACCGCCTCACCCCCATCACCCGCACTAACCGCCGGACCTTGGGGGACCGAGCCTTTGCCATCGCCGCCCCCGCCCTCTGGAACTCACTCCCACTGCCCATTAGAAACTCGGACTCACTTCCAACCTTCAAATCAGTACTCAAAACCCATCTGTTCAAACTAGCTTTTCTTTAAACCCCCTTTTTTTGTTTTGTTTTATTTTTCCCCATGTGAAGCGTCTTTGAGTGTCCAAAAAAGCGCTATACAAGTTTGATGTATTATTATTATTATTATTAGTTGATATTACGGTAGGATACTCACTGGTCTATAGTTGATATTGCGGTAGGATACTCACTGGTCTATAGTTGATATTACGGTAGGATACTTACTGGTCTATAGTTGATATTACGGTAGGATACTCACTGGTCTATAGTTGATATTGCAGTAGGATACTCACTGGTCTATAGTTGATATTACAATACGATACTCACTGGTCTATAGTTGATATTGCGGTAGGATATTCACTGGTATATAGTTGGTATTACGGTAGGATACTCACTGGTCTATAGTTGATATTACGGTAGGATACTCACTGGTCTATAGTTGATATTACAGGTAGGATACTCACTGGTCTATAGTTGATATTACAGTAGGATACTCACTGGTCTATAGTTGATATTACGGTAGGATACTCACTGGTCCATAGTTGATATTACAGTAGGATACTCACTGGTATATAGTTGATATTACGGTAGGATACTCACTGGTCTATAGTTGATATTACAGTAGGATACTCCCTGGTCTATAGTTGATATTACAGGTAGGATACTCACTGGTCTATAGTTGATATTACAGTAGGATACTCACTGGTCTATAGTTGATATTGCAGTAGGATACTCACTGGTCTATAGTTGATATTGCGGTAGGATACTCACTGGTCTATAGTTGATATTACGGTAGGATACTCACTGGTCTATAGTTGATATTGCAGTAGGATACTCACTGGTCTAAAGTTGATATTACGGTAGGATACTCACTGGTCTATAGTTGATATTACGGTAGGATACTCACTGGTCTATAGTTGATCTTACAGGTAGGATACTCACTGGTCTATAGTTGATATTACAGTAGGATACTCACTGGTCTATAGTTGATATTACGGTAGTATACTCACTGGTCTATAGTTGATATTACGGTAGGATACTCACTGGTCTATAGCTGATATTACAGTAGGATACTCACTGGTCTATAGTTGATATTACGGTAGTATACTCACTGGTCTATAGTTGATATTGCAGTAGGATACTCACTGGTCTATAGTTGATATTACAGTAGGATACTCACTGGTCTATAGTTGATATTACACTAGGATACTCACTGGTCTATAGTTGATATTACGGTAGGATACTCACTGGTCTATAGTTGATATTACAGGTAGGATACTCACTGGTCTATAGTTGATATTACGGTAGGATACTCACTGGTCTATAGTTTATATTACAGGTAGGATACTCACTGGTCTATAGTTGATATTACAGTAGGATACTCACTGGTCTATAGTTGATACTGCAGTAGGATACTCACTGGTCTATAGTTGATATTACAGTAGGATACTCACTGGTCTAAAGTTGATATTACGGTAGGATACTCACTGGTCTATAGTTGATATTACAGTAGGATACTCACTGGTCTATAGTTGATATTACAGTAGGATACTCACTGGTCTATAGTTGCTATTTCAGTAGGATACTCACTGGTCTATAGTTGATATTACAGTAGGATACTCACTGGTCTATAGTTGATATTACGGTAGGATACTCACTGGTCTATAGTTGATATTGCGGTAGGATACTCACTGGTCTATAGTTGATATTACGGTAGGATACTTACTGGTCTATAGTTGATATTACGGTAGGATACTCACTGGTCTATAGTTGATATTGCAGTAGGATACTCACTGGTCTATAGTTGATATTACAATACGATACTCACTGGTCTATAGTTGATATTGCGGTAGGATATTCACTGGTATATAGTTGGTATTACGGTAGGATACTCACTGGTCTATAGTTGATATTACGGTAGGATACTCACTGGTCTATAGTTGATATTACAGGTAGGATACTCACTGGTCTATAGTTGATATTACAGTAGGATACTCACTGGTCTATAGTTGATATTACGGTAGGATACTCACTGGTCCATAGTTGATATTACAGTAGGATACTCACTGGTATATAGTTGATATTACGGTAGGATACTCACTGGTCTATAGTTGATATTACAGTAGGATACTCCCTGGTCTATAGTTGATATTACAGGTAGGATACTCACTGGTCTATAGTTGATATTACAGTAGGATACTCACTGGTCTATAGTTGATATTGCAGTAGGATACTCACTGGTCTATAGTTGATATTGCGGTAGGATACTCACTGGTCTATAGTTGATATTACGGTAGGATACTCACTGGTCTATAGTTGATATTGCAGTAGGATACTCACTGGTCTAAAGTTGATATTACGGTAGGATACTCACTGGTCTATAGTTGATATTACGGTAGGATACTCACTGGTCTATAGTTGATCTTACAGGTAGGATACTCACTGGTCTATAGTTGATATTACAGTAGGATACTCACTGGTCTATAGTTGATATTACGGTAGTATACTCACTGGTCTATAGTTGATATTACGGTAGGATACTCACTGGTCTATAGCTGATATTACAGTAGGATACTCACTGGTCTATAGTTGATATTACGGTAGTATACTCACTGGTCTATAGTTGATATTGCAGTAGGATACTCACTGGTCTATAGTTGATATTACAGTAGGATACTCACTGGTCTATAGTTGATATTACACTAGGATACTCACTGGTCTATAGTTGATATTACGGTAGGATACTCACTGGTCTATAGTTGATATTACAGGTAGGATACTCACTGGTCTATAGTTGATATTACGGTAGGATACTCACTGGTCTATAGTTTATATTACAGTAGGATACTCACTGGTCTATAGTTGATATTACAGTAGGATACTCACTGGTCTATAGTTGATATTACGGTAGGATACTCACTGGTCTATAGTTGATATTACAGGTAGGATACTCACTGGTCTATAGTTGATATTACAGGTAGGATACTCACTGGTCTATAGTTGATATTACGGTAGGATACTCACTGGTCCATAGTTGATATTACAGTAGGATACTCACTGGTCTATAGTTGATATTACGGTAGGATACTCACTGGTCTATAGTTGATATTGCAGTAGGATACTCACTGGTCTATAGTTGATATTGCAGTAGGATACTCACTGGTCTATAGTTGATATTACAGTAGGATACTCACTGGTCTATAGTTGATATTACAGGTAGGATACTCACTGGTCTATAGTTGATATTACGGTAGGATACTCACTGGTCCATAGTTGATATTACAGTAGGATACTCACTGGTCTATAGTTGATATTACGGTAGGATACTCACTGGTCTATAGTTGATATTGCAGTAGGATACTCACTGGTCTATAGTTGATATTGCAGTAGGATACTCACTGGTCTATAGTTGATATTACAGTAGGATACTCACTGGTCTATAGTTGATATTGCAGTAGGATACTCACTGGTCTATAGTTTATATTACAGTAGGATACTCACTGGTCTATAGTTGATATTACAGTAGGATACTCACTGGTCTATAGTTGATATTACAGGTAGGATACTCACTGGTCTATAGTTGATATTACAGGTAGGATACTCACTGGTCTATAGTTGATATTACGGTAGGATACTCACTGGTCCATAGTTGATATTACAGTAGGATACTCACTGGTCTATAGTTGATATTACGGTAGGATACTCACTGGTCTATAGTTGATATTGCAGTAGGATACTCACTGGTCTATAGTTGATATTACGGTAGGATACTCCCTGGTCTATAGTTGATATTACAGGTAGGATACTCACTGGTCCATAGTTGATATTACAGTAGGATACTCACTGGTCTATAGTTGATATTACGGTAGGATACTCACTGGTCTATAGTTGATATTGCAGTAGGATACTCACTGGTCTATAGTTGATATTGCAGTAGGATACTCACTGGTCTATAGTTGATATTGCAGTAGGATACTCACTGGTCTATAGTTGATATTACAGTAGGATACTCACTGGTCTATAGTTGATATTGCAGTAGGATACTCACTGGTCTATAGTTGATATTGCAGTAGGATACTCACTGGTCTATAGTTGATATTACAGTAGGATACTCACTGGTCTATAGTTGATATTACAGTAGGATACTCACTGGTCTATAGTTGATATTGCAGTAGGATACTCACTGGTCTATAGTTGATATTACAGTAGGATACTCACTGGTCTATAGTTGATATTGCAGTAGGATACTCACTGGTCTATAGTTGGCCAGCCCAGCTTTATGTCCTCCCTTATGCAAAGGTGTCACCACTGCCTTTTTTAGACAGTCGGGAAAGACCATAACCATCCTGTGACTTTGAATTTTTAAGTCCTTGTAAAATTTTTAGAACTTCTTGCTCTGAGACACTGGTTTAGTTGAATCTACACATTTCCTTTTCGTTGTTGTGTTACCAAAAACAACAACCAAATCATTAACAGAATATTTAATGTATTTATTTATTTTTGAACAGGGACAGTGTACAATCTACATTAGCCTCAGAAAGGAGAGATGCATTGTACCAGGTTATAGCACTTGTGCTAATTTCCACCTGCAGTCTCTGGGCCTATTGTACATGTTTTAGTGGTAGGGGAAATCGGAGTACCCGGAGGAAACCTACGCAGACACGGGGAGAACATGCAAACTCCACAGAGAAAGGCCCCGTTGAAAAAACTATTAAAAGCACAAGCTACCTTTGATTCATCTTGTGTTAAAACATTGTTTTTTCCTTAATAGTATGAATGTGCTTCCAGACTAAGTAATTGTTTCCTTTAGCTTGTGTTATAAAATCAATAAAAAAGTTTGCTATTGAAGTCCTTAGTTCTTTCACTACTTTTTGATAATCATTTTCAATGTTTGATTTTAAAGCCTTTTAAGAAGATAGTCTCTTCTCCTCATCAATTTCCAAATGTCCTTTGTCAACCAGGATAAATGTGCCTTTTTGTTCAAGTTAACACATTTTTAAATACATTTTGTAAAAAAATCAAGCAAACACTCTGCTCAAAAGGAGTGGGCTGAAGCAAGAGCTTAGAAGCGCCCACCCCCAAAATCAATACAACATTATTCTGTCAGATTTATTTGAAAATACCAGGTCAATTTGTTTTAAATTTTTTGGTTATCCTTTTATTCGCTGTTGAACTATATATATATATATATATATATAACCTTTTCCTACTATTTGTATCTATTCAATTTACATTAAAATCCACGAGTACAATTACTTCTTTAACAAGAGTATTTAATTCTTTTAAAATTTCTTTAAGTGATGTATACAATTTGGCACCAGCAGAAGGTGGTCTATAAATACCAACTAAATCATCATCATCATTTATAGTTAAAGCAATACATTCAATCTCTGCATCCAATTTATCTTGCACATTCATCTGTTGGCATTGCAAATGCTCTTTAACATAGAACAGTATTCCACCACCTCTACCAGTAGACCTGTCCCGTCTGAATATGCTATAGATGGAATGCAGTAGGCTGCCTGAGGAGATGTCTTTGTTAACCAGGTCTCTGATAGACAAATAAAGTCCAGTCACTAAGAAGTGTATCCACCTGGTTGGTTTTAGAGGAAATACTCCTAATATTTAAATGTCCCCCCAGCAGACCTTTAGGTTTCGATTTAGCGTCCCAAATAACTTTAGCGTGGGTGAGTGTATAAAGAAGTGTCAAGTTATACCTCCGTGACAGTGGTTTTCAATGTGGTGGATTGCTTCTGTTTTGTCGTGAATTGATCCGTTCTGTGGCGTTCCTCCACCTCCCCCCACACCTCCACGCTTCAGGATTTAAAAATGTCCTCCAACTTTTTCAGCCTTAGAAAAACCCATAACGGCGACCGCTATGCAAAAGCATTTTATGATTAACTGAGCAACAATCTTTAAAGTGCATAATATGCACTAAACACGTATTTACTTTGAACAGGTCATGGACTATTTATTTATTTATTTTATGCATTTGTTTATTTGATATGGACATAACAATAACATTGGACAAACCAGATACATTGTTTTCAGTGTTAGAGCAAAACTGCTCATTTCCAACACTTGTCCATATGAGGCTAGGGGACACAATTAACAAAACACATGTTCAATATTTAAAAATGTAAACAATACACATCACCATGACCTGTTCAAACTCATTCAAATCCTTCTTTAAGTGTTCTGTTCACAAACAAGCGGAGGATGAAGATAATCAGACAAATGAGAGTGCTCTGATTCAAGCACATCTTTTGTTCCTTCATTCATATCCTTTGATACAATAGGGCTGTGTGCGTCTGCTGCTGGGGGGGCCATGGGAATTTAGCAGGTGAAGGCAGTCACAGTGAAATATATCCATGTGAAATCAGTGGCGATGGATGGAATTTGATCAGCGCTCACCTCGCCTTCACTGCTCAGACCTGGCCACACAGTATTGGAGCCAAGCAGGTCTTACACAGACTCCAACATGCACTTAACCACAAACACCTTTTAGCCACAGATTGATGCTGGAAATCCCCGGGGCAAACCCAGTACAGGCAAAGCAAGGCAACTTTATTTATACAGCACATTTTGTACACAAGGCAACTCAATGCCCCTTACAGAAGAAGATAATGTGAAATTACAATCAGGTTAAGTTACGGTACATAGAAACATCAAGACATGGGAAATACACAGAACACCAGGGCAGGCGCTGGAATTTTCTTTTGGGTAGGGAGCAGTGAATGGTGTACCGTTGACACTCTTACCATCCATCCATTTTCTTCCACTTGTCCGTTGCCGGGTCGTGGGGGCAGCTGTTGGAGCTGCACCAGCCCCTATGGCTCCTCCTGCAGGTGGTGGGTCCACAGAAGGACGGCCTCATGGTTCTAACCGGGCCTGTTGGTCTCTCATAAGGGGCTTCTGAACCGCTCTTTGTCTGACCCGTCACCTAGGACCTGTTTGTCATGGGAGACCCTACCAGGGGCACGAAGCCCCCGACAACAGAGCTCCAGGATCATTCAGGCGCTCAAACCCGCCCACCACGTTAAGGTGGCGGTTCCAGGAGGGGTACTCTCAGTACCTTGGATATATTTTCGGATCAGAAACCAGAAACGTCAGTGCAGCTCCAGATGAATGAGGAAAAGTGTCTGTCAGGAGCCCAAAAACTCACTGACCTTTTATACACACACAATACTTACACAAACACAGGTCACAGGTGAGGATCCTTACCTTTAGTGGCCTGGCACGAGCCAGACTGATCCTCGATGTTAAAAGATACATGATTTGGAAATTGCGTCCTATTACCACAATTCCAGTATTTATATGTATTTATCAATACATAAATAAAGTCAGTCTGGCTTTATGCCAGGCTAAAGATCACCAGGGTATGTAAACTTTTGATCAGGGTCATTTTGGTAGTGTCTTTTTTTCATTATGATTGAAACAGCTGAGCAAACTTAGTCGTTTGACCATAAATGGTTTCACACAACCACAAACTATGTTTGAAATTCATCATCAAATCATTCATATACTCTTGTCAAAATTGTCAAAAAAATAAATAGATACATTCTGCCAGTGTATGTAAAATTTTGACTACAGCTGAGTGCTATGTTGGCCATTTTTACCACACACTACAATGTCTTATTTGTGGATGAATGAGGGATTGTGATGTCCAGATTAGGAAATCAGTTGTAGCATAGGAATTAATATCAATAAATATTTTAGTTGCATTATGTTTAAACTATTTCAGTTATTTATTTATATTATATTATATTAGCCGTATTTCTTGATGGAAGAAACTACTGCCAGTTGACCAGAGGAACAGTCAAAGCCCCAATCACCTGGAATAACAGTTGTGAAGGAAGTCAGCGGTCTGTGAGGAGGCCTCAGCGTGGGCAGGACTTGGGAGGATAGATATTCTCGTGACAATGACAAGATGGTGAAAACATGTTCTTGTACAACTGGTCTGTTTTGATTTGAAAGTTCTTGAGAATACAGTGAAATGTGTCAGAGTGCCAAGTCAAACATGCTGTCAGCAGGAAAACCAAGAACTTAGCCTGGTCCAAACATCTGCCTCTGCTCCTTCTGACAGGTGGGTCAAATTAAAGACCGAAAACGGACACTTTACAGTCGGAACTGCTTTTGTTCCCCCATACGTAGGTCCTCGGGAGGAGCTTTTTTTGGGAAAAGGAGTTGCCGCTGTATAAAATAGTCACCGGTACAGATCCAAAGAATACTCAAAGATGTGCTTGTGGCAATGTAATTAGCATTTACAATAATTTAAGGCGCAACACATAAAAAATCTGGTTGAATGATTTTATTTTTATTTATTTATTTGATAGGGACAATGCACATTAATGAACATCTGCATTGAAACAACAAAAACAGACGTAAACATGCTGGATTATAGCCACAGGGATAATTTACACCCGTAGTCCCTCGGCAGATGACAGAAATACAGCCCATTAGTCCGACGTCTCATTATTCCGAAAATGTCCCATTGGGTAGGAGTTGAAAAATCAAATTAGATTCAGGCAAGAGTCCACTGACCTTAAGGTTCGGGCCAGTGGTTGTAGATGGCTTTCTAATCCACAACTGGGTTAGAGATTTCGGACTAATGGCACCTCTGCTCAATGGGACATTTCCGGAATAATGAGACGTCGGACTAATGGGTTGTCGGACCAATGACATGGCACCAAACAATGTGACAGAAATGAATTAAGAAGAAAAGTAAAAGAAGAGTCACTTAATGGTCACACAGCTGGTTCGCTTTGTTTGGGTTTGGGTTTAAATATAAGAAATGTGGGACATTCCCTGACAGTGAGGGGGAGACGCCCTTCACAGACTGTTCTTCTGAAAGGCACCTCACAATTTATTTATTTATTTGAACAGGGACAGTGTACAATATACATTAGCCTCAGAAAAGCAGCATATTTACATTTTTTTAATTCTTTAGGCTTTATAGATTTAGTTTTTGTAAAAATGTTACAAATATGGAAGGACATTTTTATTCTATTTGGTTCTATTGATTTAAGTGTGTTCACACCAGTTAATGTCCAACTTGTACAACAATAAGCAATATGTGATAAAGTCATAGAATGTAAAAACACTTTGGCAGCCCCAAATGGTGTAAATTGATGAATTTGTTTAACATTTTGTAGATTACATTTTACTGTATTTGATATTCTTTTTAAACACTTAATGTGGAATCCTGGGTCCGACCAGGGTACCTAAATTCCGAGACGATTTCTAATTATTGAAAAAATACACCAGATTGTTTTATGCAGCAAGACTGTTTAGTGAACATCATACATCATTTTTCAGTATAGTATTTAGTATAGTACAGGGACCAGAGCGGAGGTCAGGATGGCAGAAGCCTCTTGAATACTTGTTGCACTTGTGTAGATGACTGTATCATCAGCATACATTTGAAATTCAACATCAACACAAGTGTTTGGAAGGTCATTTGTATATCATGAAAATAATAGGGGGCCTAGTATTGACCCTTGAGGCACACCAACGGGGACATCTAAGACGATTTGACATTGTTAATGTTAACACACAGTTTCCTTGTGTCCTAGTAAGATTTTATCCATTGAACGGCATTTGAAGAAAAGTGGAAATATGTCAGCTTAGATAATAAAATGTCATGATTGACAGTGTCAAATGCTTTTATAGATTTAAAAAAGCACCAACACAAGCATTATTGTCCAACTTTTTACTTCTTCTACAAACAAACTGTTGGCAAATTCAGTCCAGTGATTGGTGCGGAACCCAAATTGCATAGGATGCAAGGGGGAGTGGCCTTAATTTAGATGTTCATTAATAATTTTCACCAGATTTAAAGATTGGGGTGACTAAGGCCATTTTCCAGTAGGATGAAACAATTCTCTAATGATGTTAGTTTGGATACTGTATTTTGAGATTTGGCTTAATTTCAGAAATATCACAAATGTAATGTAATGTACATTTTGTGTCAAAATCATCTTGCAACCCCCATTTTGGGAATCGCTGTTCTAGACCGAGATCCAATCAGGACTAACCCGAGCTAAAGTAGACCTAAACCCTGTCTGAACTTGGCGTGGGGTTTATTTGATCTTGACCCAGGACTGGAGGTATTTCATCAGGTGTTACTCGGTGTAAGCAGCTGGAGATGATGTACAGCCTTTCCGTCCGTACAGTGCCGTGGATGTGTAACGACTGCGTGCTGATTGAACGGGAGATCGTCCACGCCATGATCCCCTTGCGAGCGCCGTGCTGCACTCCGACTTCTGATCCCTCTTACCTCGGCGAGCTCCTGTTTGCCCTCACTCCGCTCTTCAGGAGCAGAATGAATGGGCTGTGAGCAGAGATAGCGTGCCTCCGGGGGAATCACGCCAACCGCCATCCAGCAAATAGGCGTTCCACTCGGCTGTCTTCTCCCATGATCCTCCTCTGCAGCCCCCTCCCCCTCCATATATCATCCCGCTTTTTTTACGCCGATACTTAGAGGAGGCCCAGTGATATTAGGAGGAGTGCCCGTATGAGCTGCGTTTAAAGCAGGGTTTTTGCGAGGGGAAGGGCCGGATAATCCGAGCGGGGCTCCCAGCAAATACCTGTCTCTGTGATGTTTTTATTGTTTTAATAAGAGCAGCGCGGCAGCCGGTTCGTCTTGATCTTGTACAATTATAAATATTGATTTTAGGGATGGGAGCTGTGGTGCTGTGGAGCTGTCAGCACATGAGCTCCAGCAGTTCTGTTGGCTCACGCATTTATCATTTTACAAGCGGCGTCTCAGGCGCTGCAGGCAAACTGATGTACATTTGCAATTACCAGGAAGACATTGTTCTATATATTTTTAATATATAGAACAATGTCTTCCTGTGTGAAAGTGGTGTATGTTAATGCTTAGTTTGTGAGTTATTCATCATTGATTGATATAGTGTGTTTGTGCACTAACAAAGCACTTACCAATGACACCACTTTGGAGGGAATCGGACACTATGGGGCTGTTAATGGGTCATGTCCTATTGGGAGGAGGCCTTGTGGAAGACGCTGGTGGGACTATGTCTCCGAGCTGGCCTGGTGTCGCCTCGGGGTCCCCCCAGAACAGCTGGAGGAGATGTGCGTGGATCATGAAGTCTGGACACCTCTGCGGAGACTGCCTCCTCTGCGACCCGGCCCCGGATAAAGGGGAAGAAAATGGATGGATGGATGGACATGTCTATAATAATGACTATATTATTTTAAGCGATTGACGTGTGAAGCTGTATGCTGCTGTGAGGAATTGTCGCAAGATTGTGCAAGATCTAAGATAGTGGCCTACTAGACTAACAATACATTCTTCATTCCTCAGAAGTGTAATTATCCTTTTTTTTTTTTTTTATATTATACTTTCATTTTTCTCTACCTCTTCCAACCATCGTCATTCCTTCCACGCATCCGAACCAACCCTGGAATCTCTTGAGGAATACATCGACCACTACTCTCCTTGTGCCGTTAATGATAAAAACAGATCACGCATGTCATCATCCCTGGATCAAGGTACCACTCTCAAAGACAATCCAACCATATCCTCATACTGCCCCGACATAATGGTCCTTCTCAGTTCCTTCGAAGTCGGACTCGCCACAATAGACACAAGGATATCGCTCATTGAAACGCTGCATAAAGAACGCTCTGTTATTGCCTGGAATTCAGTCAGGAGCACTTACAAAGTCTCGCCATGGACAACCAATCATTGAAAGAGTCGGTAACCTCACAGACTACACAGATCAGTACAATGACTTCAGAAACAAAGCAATGAGAGAAACAATTTTGAACGTACAGTCGTGCAGTATACTATTGCTGAAAAGTCTGCTCAAGAATTAGAGAGGCCCTTCTCTAAAAAATAATCTATGAATGCTGTTGCCTCTATGCAATGTGGGAAGGCTCCTGGGCCAGATAGCTTTCCAAGCGAGTTCTTAAAGCATTCTCGACAGAATTGTCACAAATTTTGCTCTCTGTCTATGATTAGTCCTCGAGTTCTGGCACGCTCCCAGAGACTATGAGACAGGCTTAGGGCTGGGCGATATGGACCAAAAGTCATATCCCGATATATTTAGGTTGAATATCGATATACGATATATATCCCGATATTTTTTCCACAAAGTGAGAGCTGTGAAATGAAATGTTAAGTCAAAGTCACTGCCAAATAGGAGTGTTTTATTATTTAATATTGCTATTTTTATTTGATTTATTTATTTTCTTCTACCCCATTTGCTGTTAATAACTTTATGTTGCATATAACTAAACCAAAGCCTAAACTGAGACAATGAAATATGACTTATCAAAGTATTACTTACTTTTTAGTCCTTAATAATCATGAAATATAATAAATAAATAAATAGCCCAAATAATGTATTGATATTTGCTCTTGATTTAACTGTGTTTTAGTCAGTGGTTTTGAGATAAGTTCTTTATCCAAAGCATTCCCAAACATAAGGTCCTAAACTGAGCCACAAACGACTCTTTACTCTTTACAAGCAGCACCGGCTCAGCATCTCTGCTCACCATCAGAGCGGGTATCAGTGAGGGACTGGAGTGATTAGCGTCGCGGCTAACGCAATGCTAACGGGAAAAAGCGATAGTCCTTCGTGGTGGCAGCATTACAAACGCTGATATTTTCACAGTACATCCACGATCTACCGCAAACCTTAACTAGACTGAGAAGTAAACAAAAGCACATGGCGCAGCGCACGTAAACAAAAGCACATGTCCAAACCATCTCCAAATGATTGAGCCACTGGTTTTTGTTTTACCAACCAAGGGGCTCTCCTCCGCACGCTTCACAGACATTGTTGCTTTCTTCATGTTTGTTGAAGAGTGCCGGCTGCCCCCCTCCCCTCTCCCCTCGACGAGGGGCGGGGCCGGGGCGCTGGGAGCAGTGCAGAGCTCCGTTCAGCGGGTTGCCTGAAGCAAGTATTACAGCGCAAATGTGGACTATATCGATATATACGATATGATCTAATTCCATATCTCTTTTTAAAATATATCGATATATCTTAAATATCGATATATCGCCCAGCCCTAGACAGGCTGTT